>APFE030068270.1:0-50329 GCA_000404065.3 Pinus taeda
TGTTATGTCATAGGCTGACATAAGCCTCTGCTGATTGGTAGGGGCCATCTTAAGCAACTGGTTGTAGATTTGGAGCCTGAGTGGCTCATTTCTCCTTTTAATATCAATGAATTGTTGCTTGATGCCCGTCTCCGCTCTCCTTTGCTGACTTGAGGAGCTGACCTCTCCTCCAAGGGTTTTTTCTTGTTCCTGCTGAAAGGAACTGGCAGATGCCTCCATGCTCGGTGGGCCCATGCCCAATGATTGTCCCATAGGCATTTCTTCCTCGGAGAGGGGATTCAATCTCTGCCTTTTCTCCCCTTGATTTGTGGATGTGGTGAGGGGAGTCTCCTGCTCTTTATCCCTCTTCTTTCCCTTTTCTTCTTTATGTGGAGTTTGCATCACTGAGGCCTCCACTATCTTTTCTTGCCTAGGAGGCACATTCTCTTGAGCCTGTTTCTCAGTACATATTGGGGCTTCAGCTGTTTGTTCTTGTTGTATTGGCTGCCCCTGTTTTTGCTGTTTTTCTTGTTGTTCTACTTGCTTTTCTGCTTGTTGTTCTGTCATAGGAGGTGGTTGCTCCTGCTCCATCTGCTTGCCTTTATCCTTTCTTGATTCCTGTTGGGCAGTTCCGGCTGCTTGCTGCTGGGCTGTAGAAGATGAGGCAGTTGCTCCAAGTTGCCTTTGATAGGAAGAGGAAACCTTCCCACAAGTTTCCAAGTCCGCCTCTTTCTCAATATTCTTGCTTCTCTTTTTAGCATTTGCTCTCTACCAATTGGCTCTTCTAGAGTGCCCTCTTTCTAGCTTAAAGAATTGGCATACTGCTCAATATGAGGCAGTCTCACGTGAGCGTAGCTACCCAATTTGTATTTTACTCTTCTGAGGGAAATGAAATGATTAGGGTCATAAGGCACCCATTTGAAACTGGTTTGCAATTTGAGGGTCTCTAGGATCATATCAGCTTCCTTCCATCCTTCCTCCCTTTTGTTGTATAGAAATGGGCCTAGCTGATTCCTCAGTTTTAGTTGCACCTTCTTGTTTTTACTTTGGAAATGGACAAAGTCTGCATTTCCAAACTGCCTAAAATACTCTAGGGCAAAAAGTCTCATAGGGACATATCTTGGTAGCCTATAAGGGTTCAACTCACAACCATATATTTTGATTACTGTATGGTGTTGGTAAAAGTACCAATCACCAATGTTGTAGGCCTTTGAGAGGTGAAGAATCCTTTGCATCCCCTCTGTCAATCTGGGAGGAGGGACACCCAATAACAAGGTCATAGCTGGATGGATAAAAATGTCTATGAATTCACAGTAGGTGTAAGGTGAATAAGATATATGATGAAATACTGAAGACCAAAACACTATAGACCTTGGGCTTCCCTGGGCATTAGCTTCTTGAGAGGAAGAGGGAAGGCATCAGGCTGATAAAATAAGAATAAGTGATAGATGTACCTAGTGTATTTAAACACCTTTACCCTTTCTAGATTCATCAATTCTTCATGAATCTTATTGGCAATGTATGTAGCAAAATCATAGTGCACAGCAGGAGGCATTCCAGGGGAGAATATGGACATCATGGCCATAATGGTTTCATCAACATCCTCATATGTCCCATAACCCAGGATGTAACTGATCAAATCCACAAGCATTTTGCCCAACTCATTGAGATATTGATATGCTATAGGAAGCGTGGTGCTCATAGCTTCAAATTTTGGCTGAATAAATAATTGATTAATCTTGATAATCTGAGCACTGGATAGCTTGCCCCCTTTCTTTATCATGTCATTGATGGAGAGAGGAGTTAGGGGCTTTGCAGTGTGAAAGTGTAGCATCTCATTAATGGCCTCAGGGGTGATATGGAACAATCCTGAGCCTGAGGGGCTGAGAACAGCTCTCTGACATGGGTCATAGCTGGAACGGCATTGATTTATCAAGTCTGGGAGGACATTGACTTGAGGGAGATTGTAAATGGGCATGTTGGAGTCCCAAATCCCTAAGATATCAGCTCCACTGAGATATTGGGCTTTTAACTCATTCAGCAGGTGAATATTAAATTTGGAATTCATGGCAGATGAGTCTAGCATCTGGTAATCTCTATCACCCAGGGTCTTCCACTCTAGCTCTCTGTGTGGGGCATTCAGAGGTTGAACATTCAGGGCTACTGGTGTTTCCATGGTTAAGTAGTACCTGTGACTTGTACTAGAACTGGTTTCAGTGGGAAGAACAACACTGAGGGCTATTTTTGCATAAGTAAAGCCAATTGTAAGGGAAAATGAGGTAACTGTGGTGAAAATGGTGTAAAATGCTCAAAAGAGAGTTAATTGAGCAACTGCAGGGACTAGCAACACTGTTTTCCCGGTGAATTAGTGCCTCTCAGGTTTTCAGTCCACGAATGCGGGGACAGACTGAGAATTTAGGAAAATGTGACTATATGTGGGTTCAGCAGGTGAATTTCGACCCTACAACTGTAAAGGAATGCTAGTTACCGTGGATTTTCTGGTAAACATAGCTTTCCTCACTCTTTTTAATTCAGTTCTGGAGAATTATGGACATAACCAAGCTCTGAGGGGATGCTTTGGGTAAATACCTGGTGAATTGCCGAAAATGGTCACAAATGCAAGCCGGTTGGAGGCCACAGCGTTCTTCGGGTCGATTTCTGCAGGTTGGCGACAGGTGGTCGTAATTTGCATGTAGGGGTGAGCAACAATTATTTTTAGACAAAGTGATAAAAACACGAAATTTTGGCTAAAATATAGACTTTTTGGGTCATTGGCGCGTTTTTTGGATGACGTCAGCATGACGTCATCAGGTGGGGTCAGGGTCGGGTGATGTCAGCATGACGTCATCGAGTGACGTGGCAGCCTGTGAGTGGTCCACGGGGATTGCATAGGTGGCGGACACGTCGGAGCGCTGGCGGGCGGGGGTGCCGACAGGGCACCGAGTCGAACTGACGTGGGCAGGCGTAGTGGTGATGTGGGCAGGCAGTATAATACAGTGGTAAGTGGATTTTCTCATACCGCTCTGGATACGGTCAGGGTATTGTCAGAGGGTGGCCCGAGAAGATATGGGGGTGGCGCGTGGCAAAGGCCTGACGTCACCCTCTGACAGTTTCTCGGGCGGTAAAGTGTAGTGATCGGGGCCCGTCCGATATGCATGTGGGCCGTCAGATGGGAAAGCCCAGATCCGACGGTCGATGGGTTGATGAGGTGCGAGGGCAATATTGACTGCGGGAAAAAATAAAATATTATTATTTCCGAAATGTGTGCCCAGCAGAACTTTGTTAGAAATGTGTTTTTTGGTTTTTTTCAGAGTTACGTGTAAAAAAAAAGGATTTCACACAGGTTTATTTACAAAGAGGGTTTAGGTTATTAATCCAAGCAAATCCTGGATTAATCCCAAGATTAATTTTTCGCAGCTCTTTGGGTAGCGCTCAATGTTTTAGCCTTTGAAACTTTTAAAACGATACATAGAGCTATAATTCTCGGGGAAGGGGATATATAGATATTTTTGGGTTTTTTGCCAACTTTACATAGTAATACGGGGGATAGGGGATATAAGGAGTTAACTAGTGATAGGTTAGTAGTTAACATGAGTGAAAAAGGTGGATGAGGGGGGTAAAATACTAAGCTGTTTATATGAAAACAACTTGGTTTTTAGGAAGTAGATCAAAATGAAAATAATTTTTACACAAGAAATGTGGCTCTTAAAGAAACAAGAACCAACAAAAGACTTTGACTTCTTTCATGAACATAGGTGGCATAGGGATGTTAGCCATGAATGTGATGGGGGGTAATCTGAAAGTTAGACATGCTTCATTAAGTTGCTGTAAGACTGCTGAAATAGGAAATCTGCACTGGCACCATGTTTTTACCTTTGCTTAGGCCAGTGAAATGCCATAAACCATGCTTTCTGCAACCCCATCTACCTACCCACTCTATTGCCTAGAATTTTTTGTTACTCCAAGGAGGGTGCACTTAGACTTGCAAACCCTTCTGTGCCTTTTCTTTTCTTTTGGCTTTTTCTTTTGATTTTCTATCTAAAACTACCCTTATTGCTTCCAAGGACCCAGATTAAGAAATTGGGAACCTTCATTCTCTGCCTATCTACTTTACCTGCCAAGATTGAGCTGTTTGGACAGATTTCGTTCTCTAATCTACAACAAAAATTGAAACATGGCATGACCCAGCTTAGGCTGTTGGATCACCCATTCAGAAGTAGGGCAGCATCAACCAAATGTAAGTATATTTTTTCCACAAGAATATGAGATCTTTGTATCACCAAAATAGATCATATTGGCACTTCCCCTGCCAATCATGAAAAATGAAACCTATTGGTATAGGTAGCTAACACATAGTATATTTTAACAAACACTACGAAAAAGGAATCATGTATTTGACATACATACACTTGGAAGTTTCATATGGTCATGTGATTTGAACCCTTAAAAATGTCCTTATATAGTGAAGCATCATCATAGATTCAACCCATAACAATAAGGTAATTTCACAACCAATATAACATCATTTGTCACAGAAAGATCATATTTTTTCAAAACCCATGAGAAATCAATTTCTTTAGAAGAAAAAGAGGGACTAGATTTCCCTATATTTTTGTTACTTAGCTAATGTCTCTTTTTAGTATTTGAAGAAATAATATTCGCCCTTATAGCCAATTTGTCACTTTTATTCGATTCTATTTGCTTCCATAAAGAAGATGGAACAATTTTTCATATATACATGGGGTCTAATAAGTGGGAAACATTAAGATGCTTATAACATGGAATCTCATAAAAATACATGTTTTCTTTTCACCCCAAGGAACAAATAATTGGAGGAATTAAGAGGGAGAATAGACGATATGGAAAATAGGGAGAGTTTGGGATGCTGAAGGAATCTTAGAGTTAGAAGACAAGATTGAAGAATAGATAATTTTGAGGATTCGACCTAGTAATATGTTTAATATCCTTTTTGAAGGATAAAAGTAGCACAAAGGTGGAGGTTTCATGTTATGATGGTAGCTTAATGTCTGAGACTCTAATTGATCGGATATGGGAGGTTTAAAGATACTTAGAGTATGATAATGTTTAGGACCCAAATCACATTTCACTTTCCATGACAAAGTTAAAGGGGCATGCTTCATTCTGGTGGGATATGCTACAAAAGGATAGGGTAGATAACCAATTTGAGAAGATTAGAACCTAGAGGAAGATGGTGAGAAAAATTAAGGAGAAATTGTTACCTGCCAATAATCAACATAATTTGTGTTAGAAATTACATAATTTAAGGAAAAATGAGTGGGATTTCCAAGAGTATATTGAGGAATTTTTGAGATTGTCACTTAGATTAGGGATTAAAGAACTAGAGTATCAAAGAGAGGTGAGATACATGAATAAATTAAAATATTAAATTCAAGATGAGATGAACACATAATTCTTTAGAATATAGAGGAAGCCTATCAAAATTTCTTGAGTGTGGAAGAAAAAAATGATAGAAAAGAACAAGATTTTTTTTTAGAAAAGGGACTGAGAGGTAGGGGTAGAGAAATAACTGCTAAAGACAATGAAAATGGGAATGAATCTACTAGTATCCCAAGAAATAAAAGATTAAATGACACTATAGAAGGTAGATGATTTTGAAGAGGAAAATGATTTAGTATAATAGTACTTAATACAAATGTAGGGTAGAGGGGCATAACGCATTTGAATGTCCAAAAAATAATAATGCATGAAGAAGAAGTGAAGCCTGAACACAAGTCATACAAGTGCATTAAGAGACCATTGTTGGTTAAATAAACTCTCCCTTTAACAAGAAGAAGGTGAGGAATTAATGTTCAAGAGGGTGTTTCTCAAGCATGAAAATAAGATAACAAAAGAACCTCGATGGAACCTTAAATTCTACATTTAAATGCCCATACATAAACTTTTTCCTAGGGATACATGTATTTCTAACCTCAATTATTGCACACTTTTCTAGTTTAGATGTCATTCCTTATGTTGAAATGTGTGCCTAAGACATTTAAGAATACTGATGATTTTTGTGAGCTGTAGTAGCCTTAGCATCCTAATGTGGACACATCTCTTAAGAAAATATAATCTCCTCTAGTAGCCTACTAAAAGCATGGGGGCCATCTCCCCTCGATTGTCAATATATAGCTACAAGATCACTAAAGTCAAAGCTATCAATAGTTAAACGAAAGGTAGTTGTGCAACAAGCCTAATGGAACAATTAACACGATTCTAGGGATTTTTGGAGGAAAACATAGCCCTCCTATTGAGGGCGCTTCTCTCTCACATTTGGTATGATAAGGGGAACTTAAACCAACAGGAGGGACTTCCTTTTTGCGAAGAGTAAAATTGTATTGTTACTTTGCATATTTCTAGGATTTTACATTTCCATCTCTGTAATGATAGATTTCCATTAATGAAAAGACAATTCCTTTTGCAAGTTTTTTGAGTTGATTTTGTTTGAGGTTCGCCGGCACCTTGGGGAGAGGCCACCATAGGAACGTTGGAACCTTTATTGTAATTTGTGTGCCTTATTTCCACATTCTTCCTTAAGTTATTTATGTACAGTGATATTGGCATAATATACTATTCCTATAGGTGCTTGAATATAACATTTCTTATTTGTTGTGTTGATCATAGTTTCCATGAGTTATAATCAGCTCCATGCACTAGATTTCATATTTCCTTAATTGATTTCTATAAAATGGAAATATATGATTTTCTATAAAATGTACATGAGAAATATTTTTGAATTATTCTTTAAGATTTCATGCTAGTTATTTGTAGAACATCTTACTTAGTCAATTTAGCACAGTCAAGTGAATGAAGAAGAATTGAAGAAGTTGTTACTGCTATAGGATTGACTATAGAATCACATATTGATTTATTGTAGGTTTTTTAAAATGATTATTTTACTTTTCTAAAAATAGTAGCATAACATGTTTTCTTTACCACATAGTGTAGTTCCTTCAGTGCCATTAGCATAAATTGAGTTCTTGCAACATTTCTTTCCAACATTTTTACTTTTGCAACTTTGTTTCCTTTGATTCCTACAACTTTAATTATACAACTTCAATTCATGCACTTAAATTATTAATTCATCACCTCCATCTAGGATAGACCAATTAAAGTGACAATGAATTAGCATTACAACTTTGTTCACATGATCAAGAAAGCCATAGATATGATATAATAGTGCGAATTTAATGAAATGATAAATTGTAAATTACATACATTATGTGTAATGCATCTTAATTTTATACGAACCCTAGGTTGACATATTAAAGATGAGACCCTCAGGACTACAACATTGTTGCTAAGATACCGAGGGCCTTCATTTTCTAACATCATTTAAAAAATTTCTTTTAAAAAGAATGAATGTCTCGTAGAATCAGAGATAAGTTAGGAATGCTTTTACCAAAAGGATCCACTTTGGAGCCTCTAAGTCATAATAATTTGATTTTGAAACATTATTGTAATAACACTTTTGGCTTCCCCCTTTGTAATTATCCTTGTGAATTGTAATTCATGTAACTGTTGTGGAAATGTAAACAGAATGGTTGGTTATGAGGAGTGGAAAAGGATTCAAAATTTTGAGGAAGAGTTTCTTGGGAATTTGTTAAGTCAAGGCTTTTCATTTAATGGCCACCAAGTTTATTAATTGGAATTAATGGCCTGCATGGCAAGAAGGAAGGCAAGAAGGAAGGTGGAGTATGGGATTCTAGAATGGACGACAAGCCCATACCACCTCTTTTTCCTTATAGGCTATGCTATGTGGTCAACATGCAAGAGGACATGAGGACATCGATAGAGAAAAGAGAGATGGCATGAAGGAAGAAGGGAGGGAATTATTTACATGAGCATGGAGACAACACTGCTATATGTGCAGGTGAGAAAAGAAGAACTACACACTAGGAACAAGCATGGTTGATCTGGGTTAGAATCATAAACCAGAGTTACAGGCTATGAGTATTGTAGGTGGGGTTAGGCATACAAATATTCTCAAGTGGAATTTCCAAAAATAAGGATAATGCTTGGACACATGTTGTCATTGGAGTAGGAGCAAGTTGGGAATCATGGTTAAAGGTGAAAAATAGGTCGAGGAGCTGTGCCATCTAGAATCTTGTGAGGTGGATACGATGGAACACAATGTACTCTAGATACCTAGTTTGCATAGAGCAAACTATGTGTGTTTTTGGTCTTTGCGAGATTATCATATGGAAATCAATGTTCTTTGCATTCCTGGGTGAATAGGTGGAGACACTAGAGGATATTATCTTTAACTAAGTGGGTGGAGGTAGGATAGTCTTTATATTATTGTGTGATCTATTGATTGGCATCAATTTTAATTCCCTTCAGCTCATTCTCCTCATACTCTATATCTATATTGGGGGTGGTCAACTACAAGAAAGAGTACAATGAAATTTCCTAGAACTAGGTGGAGAGTGGAAGTCCCTTCCTCAGTTTCCAGTAATTAATTTCATTAAACAAGTTTCTTACTTATATATCCTGTGTGTTGTTATTGCACATGAATGGTAATGTTGTTGTAAATGACAATGAATGTGTCAACAATACTCATGGAGAAATGGTATTATTCATGTATGTTTTCAATGAGATGCAAGTCTGCTTGTTCTCATGGTTTGAGGGGGATTTACAGATCCTTGTGATTGTTGATGTTTTCCTAAGTACATGGTTTAGTTACATAGTGTATGTATTTATTGGTTTGGTTCAATAATTTGTCACTATGTGGAATTCATCACTAATGTTATAGACCATTTTTCCGCATCTCGTCAATATGCCTACAAACCGGATCAATCCACATCCCTGAGCATGTTGTCATCATCCCTGTTCTGTAACCACCTCACAAAAGAGAAGAAAAGATAGATCAACGACTTCAAAATTAGCCTTTTTGAGGGGAAAACCTCCTTTACATTACACAAATTAACAATTCTTGGATGATTCAAATGAAAAAAAGTCCTTTCTATATATATGAGTCTAAGGGCTCACAATATAATTAGAGCCAACATAACAATAATAATGTAAGGGCACAACAAAAACAATAGTGGGATTCTATGGGGCACAATAATAACAATATGGGGACTACACAGGGACAACGATAACAATAAGGGAGATACACATGTTGGCTGTGGAGCCTAATTATCTTCTTTATTCAGAGGAATCACCACATTGGACCCCAGTTCGTAATGTGGTGGCAAAGCACCTGTAATATTTGCACTGGAATGGGGGTCCAGGGGGTTGAAAGTAATCTTTTGGAGCCCCCAAAGCTAAAAATAGATGTAAAATTTCCTTGTAAAATGTTGTAATTTCATAGTTAATATGTGTCGCTCATTAGAGGGAAATATGACAGTAGAAGTTATGTTTAATTTAGGGTTTTTTACCCTAGAAGGAAACCCCTCGCTATATATGAGGGAATTGTATTGCGTCTATGTAGATCTTTATTCTAAGTGAGAAAGAGAGAGGAGATTGTGTGAGAGCGTAGAGGGAATTACAGTGGATCTACTATAGGTTGCATCTCCTCAGTTTGCTGGATGATATAAAAGGAAGGACTAGTTGTTTCCTGTGCACGTAACCCAAATTGGGTGAACCACGTATATCTGTGTCTCTCTTGCTTTATGTGTTTTCTGTGTTTATATTTCTGCAATATATTTTATGGGTTCCATTGCTCTGTAATATATAATTTTCTAACAAGTGGTATCAGAGCTGAAGGTTTATTTGGCTGATAAACTCGCAGGAGAGAAGGATTCCTGGTTCAAGTGGGAGCAGTGGTGGAAGACAACAGGTTTAGGGTCGAAAACTTTAATGGCCAAAACTACCAGCTATGGAAGATGCAGATGGAAGACTATTTTTACCAGAAAGATCTATACCAACCATTGAGTGGAAAGACAAAGAAGCTGACGAGTATGACAGGCACAGAATAGGATATTCTTGATAGAAAGGCACTTGGAACAATATGATTGTGCCTAGAGGCGTCAGTAGCCTTTAATATTTCAAAGGAAACGACAAAAGAGGATTTAATGTCGGCATTAGACAAACTATATGAAAAACCCTCGACCTAAAATAAGGTATTTCTTATGAAGCGTTTATTTAATATGAAGATGTCAGAAGGTGGATCTGTTGCTGATCATTTAAATGAATTTAATACAGTTACCAGTTAGTTAAGTACTGTAGGGGTAAATTTTGATGATGAAGTTAGGGCTTTGTTATTCTTTTGCTCAATGCCAGAAAGTTGGAATGGTTTAGTTATGGCCACTAGTAACTCTATCTCTGGATCTAGTACTTTAAAGTTTGATGATGTTGTCGATGCAATCCTTAGCGAGGAAATGCGATGGAAAATGTTCGGTGAGACATCAGGTAATTATTTGAATGCAGAGACTAGGGGAAGAAAAATGGAAAGAGGAAAGAACCCACGATATTGTAGTAAGTCAAGGAAAGGTAGATCCAAGTCCAGATTGGGGATAGTGTGTAGGAAATGCAACAAGAAAGGACACCTAAAGAAAGATTGCAAGTCTTGAAAGGGAAAAGAAGGAGACACACAACAAGAAAAAAATCATGAAGTGAATGTGATAGGTGATGTGTTGCAAGATTCTTTGATTCTTTCATTCGGAAATATTATTGATGCCTGGGTGGTAGATTCGGGAGCCTCATTCCATGCCACACCTGATAGGAAACATTTTCATGTTTATGTTTAAGGAGATTTTGGACAGGTTTTATTGGGTGATGATAAACCCTGTAAAATCATTGCAATGGGTACAGTTTTCATAAAACAACAGAATGGAAATCAATGGCTATTGAAGGAGGTAATGCATGTTCCAGATCTAAAGAAAAAATCTGATTTTAATAGGACAGTTGGGAGGTTAAGGTTGTGTAACAACTTTTACAAATAAAACCTGGAAGGTCACTAAAGGAGCCTTGGTAATAGAAAAAGGAGAAAATATTGGTATATTGTATTTATGCAATGGTATTTCTAATTCTGTTAATGCTTTAACCTCTACAAGAGAAGATATGACATTGTGGCATCATAGGCTTGGGCACACAAGTGAGAAGGGGATGCAGATTCTTTACTCAAGAAATTTGTTGCCAGGTTTGAAGCATGTTGATTTAAAATTTTGTGAGAATTGTGTTTATGGAAAACAGAAGAGAGTCAGATTCCTCAAAGTTTGGAAAGAAAAGAAGAGCGAAAAATTAGAGCTTGTGCATACAGATGTATGGGGATCTGCTTAGGTATCATCTCTCAGTGGCTCTCATTATTATGTTACTTTTATTGATGATGCAACCAAAAAAACCTGTATTTATTGTATTCAAAATAAATATGATGTATTTGATACTTTCAAGAAATGGAAAGATTTGGTTGAAATTGAGACAGGAGAAAGGTTGAAGTGTTTCAGATCAGACAATGGAGGTGAATATTGCAGCAAAGAGTTTGATAGGTATTGTTCAGAGAATGGAATTCGCAGAGAGAAGACAGTTCTAAGAACACCACAATAAAATGGTGTGTCACAAAGGATGAACAAGACAATATTGGAGCGTGCAAGGTGCATGAGATTGCATGCAGGATCACTTTTACAATTTTGGGCAGATGTTGTAGATATTGTTTCTTATCTAATAAACAGAGGGCCTTCAAGTTCCTTGGATGGTGGTATTCTAGAGGAGGCATGGACATGTAAAAAGGTAAACTACTCATTTTTAAAGACTTTTGGTTGTGAAGCCTTTGTCCACATTAACAAAGAAAATAGAACAAAGATTGAGGCAAAATCCAATAAATGTACCCTTATGTTGGAAATAATATTGGGGGGGGTGAAGCAGTATTATCAAATCAATATTCTTTTCATTTCGATTATCAGATTCATATACGCTACTTCCGTTAAGGATACCCGCATATATATGCAACTATCTTTAATGTAACTAGCATATATCCAGTAAACTTATGATTTAGTTAGTTGATTTTCAATGAGTGAATCAGAACATTATTAACCATATGAATAGTAAACAGGTGCAGTAAAACAGAACAGATCAACACACATAAGAAGCACACATGAACACCATGATATAAGGTGGAAACCCAATGTGGGTGAAAACCACCTACTGCAATTCGTCTCTATCTTCATTTAATAAGAAAATTCTTTTTACAATATTTATGTAGTGGTGCAGTCTTATACCAGTACGTAAGCTTCTACCTGCAGAAGGCAACAACCTTCTCTCATTCTCCAGTTTCTATTGGAAGGGAGCTACAACCCCCTTAGCTCTTGTACTAGGTGATCCGTTTACTAGTACGTAGGCGCTGGCCTATTGAAGGCTCCAACCTTCACTCGTTTTCCAACTGCTACTGGACGGGAGCTCCAAACCCCCTCGCTTTTGTACTGGCTGATATGTTTACCAGTACATAGGCACCGACCTATAGAAGGCTACGATCTTCTCTCTTCCTCCAGGGACCACGTTATATAAATTTTCATACTGGATACTCCTGAATCACAACACCATAATCTAAAGGCCACATTTCATCTAATTTTCATACTGGACCCATCAACAACATTGAAGCAAAAAATCAATTACCACTACAAAACACCCATTAACTACACTTGCATCATCGATCTCTGAATCACCCAATACTGAAACATTGAAACCCTGTCAACAACAAAGTTACTAGAACATAGAATAGACAACAGAACTCTGTAATAACAACCAGATCCAACTGCAACTTCAAATTATCATACTTCATACTGTATACGCTACTCTGATGAACCCAACCTACATGTATACGCGCTTTTACCAAAGTGTTATATACATATTTGGGCACTGCAATCCCAAACTCATATGTCCATAAACGAATGGATCTTTAGTCCCTAAAAGTGTTGTTTCATACCCTAAAGGATCATGGTCAACTAATCACATAATTTCCCAGAAGTTCCACCTGAAACGCTACACAGAACTGGCCAAAACTGGACCATACTGACTGCTCCATGGTCAGGGTGTGAT
Source organism: Pinus taeda (assembly GCA_000404065.3). Taxonomy (NCBI): domain Eukaryota; kingdom Viridiplantae; phylum Streptophyta; class Pinopsida; order Pinales; family Pinaceae; genus Pinus; species Pinus taeda. The sequence continues at coordinate 12,979 of APFE030068270.1, forward strand.
GCATACTGGTTGCCACACTAGCCAATTGTGATGCATACTGAAATGGCCTTCTATGGGGTGCGATGAACGAGAATAGACAAATGGCAGAGACAGTTTGTTAAGTGGATGATCATGGAATCTTCCATAAACTTCTCCTGTGACACTTCCCTCTCTGAATTTGCCCAGGGATGGGTAAGAGATCAATGAAATCTCCAAGTGGAACCAAGAACTATCAGTGGAATGACACTAATCAAAAACCTAGAGCTTACTCACACCCTTGCAAGACATCTATAAATGGATCCCTCATCTGAGAGATCTAGAGGCTGGAATTTTGTAATTTGTAAGGAAGTGTTGTTGGTTTATCTATGAGAAGAGACATTGCATTGTTAGGTGATTCTCTTATTCATGAGGTGAAGAGGGCTTCTACACTGGGAGGATGATGCTAGATCAAACAACTGGGTTGTAATCCTCTCTTTCACTATTAATAAAGTTCTTTCAGTTTTCCTCCATATAATCGTGTGTTTATGAATCTCATTGTTTATGAATGCAATTGTATGGTCAATGTGTTTTTGATTCCACATTGTTTATGATGTTTTAGATGGAGATGCTTTGATTGTTTTTTGTTACTTTGACTCTACAGGTACTCTTTGAAGTGGGACAAGTAAGAGAGGAGTGGAAAATTCTATCAAGGGAGAGAGAAATCAAGCAAGGATCCAACCGAGAGATCCAAGTTGGTCCTCTTTTCGTCCCTCTAATCTATCACACTTAAAGGAACTCTCGAAAGGCTTTGATTGTTTGTTTCTAAGATAGCTACCCACCTTAGTGCGACTAGCAGTTCGAATCGACACTAGTTTTCCCTAAAACAAAATGGAAACTCCACTGGGGATCGAGTAGTTTGTTTTATTTATTTATTGTTTGCTTTATAAACTATAGATGGAGCCTGAAGTTAGCCAGCTAGCCTTTGAAATGCCTTTGCTATGCAATTGCGAAGTATATCAATGTTGCTTTAGTCAATCTCCGGGTTGGTTTATGAACTGAACATCTAACTTACAAGCATTCTAAGTGACCTTGTGGTAGCTCAGAACCTCATAAGATCTTACCCCTATACTTTGTTTTTACTGTCCATCATAACTCAGCCTAAATCATTGAACTTAGCTGCAAATTTTGAGCAAAACCCAAGCTCAGTTTCACTCCCTCGTCCATCACACTGTCTGTAACTGGGCAACTTGTATGCATTGCACCTCCCGTGTGTTGCAGGTGAGATGCATCCCTGTTTCCCTGTGTTGCAAGTGCGATGATTGAGTGATACTGTTTTTCTCTCTAAAAGTTGGTTTTTTCTCCTTGTTTTCAACTCTATTCAGTAGTTTTGTTGTTCATGAGCAGTATCTTCTTGCTAAAACCTTCTTCCTTCACATATTTCAGCCTCCATTAGTTAGGAACTGTAATTTTTTTTTGTGTATTTTTGAATCATTTACAGTCTTCCTTTGTCGAAAGTAGCTTAATTGAACTATCATTTTTGATGCAAGTGTCGTAATTTTTCATTTTGAATCAAAAGAAGAGTGTCATAAAGTCTTCCTCTTCTAGATAGTTGATTGTACTTTTGTCATTGTGCTTGATTTGAGTTATTAGTATTTGAAGTGTCGAAAACAGTTTTCAATTCAAAATCGAAAAGTGTCGTCTTAGTCTTCCTTTTATTTTGAAAAGAAATTGTTAGAACTGTCGCTTTAAAAGAAAATAGTTCAGATCTATACTTAGCTCTCCTTTTTGGCATTCACACATGAAGGAAGCGGAAAACAAATACATGCACGTTCATTTGCATTTTGACTGCATGCGAAATTTGATTTAGGAAAGTGTATTTAGTGTGTGCTCTATGCTCTCTGCTGAAAGAAAAATCATTATCTTCTTTCATTTGCAATTAGGATTTTCATTGCTAAAATAAAATAAACAATTGTTTATCATTTTAGATTGCATATTTAGGAATTTTACATCTATATCATGCGGTGAACCTTGAAAGACAAACTTCTAAGCAAGATCAACTCTAAAATAAATCTCAATGAACATAAAAATGCTTTGGAACCTAATGCAACACATATAGAAGTCTAGGCTAGAGACATGTTCTGACATCGTAAAACCTGGTAACTATCATTTTCATTGAAGGTTGGCGATTCCTCCTCTTTGATATGACAAGTGCTAGTACGGACTTGTGCTCCCTGTACCATCGAGTATATATTGGGAGACCACAATAGGCTGATATCATTTATCCTTAGGAAGCTGTGTCCGCCGCCCTATCGGTCGCAATGCATTGAACACAACATTCGGGAAGATTGACTGCCGTACATAAGTCCTTGGTAATTTCTCTATCATTTATCACCAAGGTGTATTTTGCAGTTTTACGATCGGTTTGGTAATCCCTCTGTCTAGATTTCTAGAGTAGTCACTTTCGTTCCTTTTCGACTCCTTAAAAGAAAAGGTCCATCTAAGCACTTGTCACTTCAGGCTCATTAAAAATTGAAGGCAACTAGAGTGACCTTTAACTTTTTCTCGACTCTTAAAAATTGAAAAAGCAAGTTGCATCAAAGTGTCTTGAAATTCATTTAAATCGGAATAACGTTTTCCCCTTTAATTTTTGAGTTGATCAAGTAATCTGCAATCATGGAAGAAATTCAATCAAAACTCCGTCGTTCGTGGAGACTAGTGAGTCAACCGTCTTTGACTCTAGAGACGAAACCATCTAGGGCAAAACAGTCTCATTTAACTGAGTCCAATTCACCTGATTTATTTGAAACTTGTGTTTCAACATCATCAAAGGCTACAGTTACTCCAATCATTTCTGGTACATCTGCCTTTAGAGAAAAAGTTTCGTAGTTACAAGAGGACATTAGAACTGATCCTAATGTGATGTTAGACACTTATATTCCTAAAACAGCTCCGTCTAGGGCTGAGTCAGAAACTGAAGTTCACTTGCCTAAACATTTGGAAGTTGAGTTCCATAATCAGAAGGTGTTACACCTCTAGTATCGGTTACTGCAGAAGCTACACTTTCTTCGGCTCCAAAACTATTTTATGGACTTGACGGTCTACCTCTTTCACCTGGATTGATTGCCATAGGAAAGATAATAGAGGATCTTCCACCCAGCACTCTAGTGCATTTTGGAACTGGGATCCACTTATATCCTTCTACTACAGAAGTTAGCTCTTTTAATCATACTTCATCGCAAGTTCCTATCGAATCGCTAGGAAATCTTTTGGATAGATTAAATATGTCTGAGCAACCATCAACATCTAGGACTGTGTCAACTGACACAGCTATGGCAGAACTTCCTGCTACCATTCCTACAATGTTTGCTGGTATACCATCTGTCCTGACTAGTTATCAACAATAAGCCGGAGTCCACTTAGGGACTGTTTCGACGACATGGTTTGTTCCTATTCATTCATCCAGTTTCTCATCTGGTATTTCTTATGTTGAAACTCAACAAGTTGATCCAATATGTCTTCAAAGGCCGATCTACCCTTTAAGCACTGGATTGCCACCATATGGGGGGCAGTATGCCTTTTCATTGTTCCCTCTTGGAGAACAACCATATGAGAGTTTACAACAAAATTCAGGTCAAACTGGAATTACATCCAACGGTTGGGTACCAGTACTGCCTCAACAACCAAGGGTTGTATATTCAATGCAACCAGTCCAACCTGTGTCAAATATTCCCACTACACCTACTATTGTGATTGTATCGCAAGTACAAGCGCTACCTGTTGTATGTCAACCTCAAGTCTCTCAGGTTGCAATACAACAGCCTCTTGTCTCTGTGATTCAATCACAACCTCAGGTTAATGCTTCCTTACCTGAAACAACTCAGGCTCAAACAGGTACTATCACTCCACATCTTGGTCAATCATCCAGTATTGGACAACATCAAATGGTCCAGCAACCATGGCTGGTGCAATATCAACAACCGCAATTCCAGCAATCATACCAAGGACCTAAGCAACAAGGCTTTGTAAGTAATAGGCAACCGCATTTCCAAAACGGTTATTAACAACCATACTATAATGGTTATGCCCATCAACCTTATCAAAGTTACCAACATTAGATACATTATGCTGGTATGCAAAGACCTACTGCTCAGGAAATTCCATCTTATCCTGGATATGCTTCACCTAACCGGAATCAATAGTTTCCTTTTGTAGCAACTCTATAATTACCAGATCTAAACCGGTTGACGAATGATCCAATTGCTTATGCCCCTTGGTGGCCATCAATTCCTCATAAAATTGCCTCTGATATTCCTAAATTCAATGGGAATCCAAGTGAAGATTGATCAAATCATGTAATGACATTCCATTTGTGGTGTTCATCCAACACCCTGAATGATGATTCGATTAGGCTTCACCTTTTTCAACAAATGCTAACTAGTCTAGTAGCAAAATGGTATATTGAATTGCCTAGAGCTTCGTTTGATAACTTCAGCACCCATGCTATTACCTTTTTAACCCATTTTCAGTTACCTATAAGGTACGAAGCAGGACAGAACTCCTTACCAACTTTAAACAGATGACAACCTCTCACATATTTGATCATATTCATGAATGGCGACGTCGTCGTAGAATGGTAAAGACCTATGCTCCTATTTAGCTTTTAGTTGAATGGTTTATAAAGTCATTATTACCTTCTATTATAGAGGATGTGGCTAAGGGAGGAGTTGTCACTGAAGAACAAGTCATTGCTCATGCACAATATTTAGAATTGATCTATACTCAGTCTAGCACGCTCTACAAAAAAATTGTTGACGCTCCTAGACCATAATTTTTCATTCCTCCCCCTCCTAAATCAAACAAGGACTCTCATGCTAGTGATGGCATGATCGGTACCAGAAGAATGAAAACTGCAAAGGCTACATCTAAAAAATCCTCTACAGTTTCTAGTCAAAAAGAAGATGAATAACCTCTTGCCTTGAAGATTAATGTCGTGTCAACCGACAAAGGAAAAAATCCCAAGCAACCAGGGGGCAAGAAGAAATGGACAAACAAAAAGAAGAAACAGGAAGATTCGACTCCTGAAAAAATCTTCCACAAACCCTACTGGTAAGAAGAAACCTAGTTAGCCATGTTTCATATGCGATGAGGACCATTACACGAGAGATTGTCCACATTGAGCTCAGGTCACGAAGTTTTTTTTAAGAAGACTTCAAATACCTCAGTAGTATTGAATGATCTGTTTCCAAACCCAGAAACTAATCTGGTTGCTAGTGATCGTGCTTCCCCATCCCAAGTGCTTATGTTATCCATCTCAAAATAGAAAAATGATGCTTTGATATCAACAAGGAATAAAGATTATGGAAATCCACAGTCGTCGAACAGATCAACCCGATAGTTCAACAACAACTTCACTAGAAATTGTTCCACCAATCATTCATGAATTAACACTAAAACCGCCTAAGGGAGTAGTACATAAATCGACGTTTAATCCTCATGCTCGAGCAGCATAGAATTATAATATAGTAGAGGATTTGGCCCAATCGCCATCCGCTATGTCGACACTTGAAGTACTACAGAATTTCCCCTCCCAAAAGCAGGATTTGTTATCAGCAATAGGTGGGATTGATCCAGTGGATTCCAATCCAGTGGCCTTTAATCATAGAGGATAGGAACCTCAGTTACCATCCCAACTCGCTTTCCTCATACAGGTAAAAGCCCTCAACAAAACTGTTCATCAAACAATCATTGATGAGGGGGCATCTACCTGTATTATGTCAATGAGTTTCTGGAAAACTTTAGGCTCTCCACCCTTGTCACAATCATCAACAACATTAAAATCATTCGACGGGAGAACATACACGCCATATGGGATATTAAGTAACTTGCAAATCGAACTAGGGGGCAAGACAGTAGAAATTGAAGTCGGAGTCATTGATGGAAACCTTCACTACAATATCCTACTGGGCAGGCCCTGGATTTATGTTATGGCTGATGTTGTGTCAACATATTTTAGAAAGATTGCATTCCTGTTTCAAGGTAGAATTACAATCATTGACCAACTAACCTTCCTCCCCAACAGTTCCCAAGTTACTGGAAGCATTCCATTGATCCATGGAAGCTCTCAATCGCTTCAAAATATTGGAGTAGGTCTCTTAAAAGACCCTTTCTTAATGGGTACTTTTTCCCTTCCCCCTCCGAGTAATCTAGCAGAAGTGGCCATAGTGGAAACCTATCACATGATATCTTCTACATCATCAAAGATTAAGAAGAATTCTGAACATTTTATTAGCATGGATCATCGCCAAGTGTTGCCCCCAAGCCCTATAGAATTGTTGTAGCAATCAATATTCTGGGCATGGGTGGCAAACCCAAATCAACACTCGGCAACCATTTGGATAGATAGGTCTCTAGAGTATGGTACCTCTTCTAATCCTTGGTCTCATGTACATTCTATAGACAAAGGAATCATTCAGTCAATGAGGATAGGAGAGGCACCATGGGAAGATCACCACCATCGTTCTTGGCCTCAAGATAACAACGAGGATTATTCTAACGACCTTAATCATCCTTTAGTTTTTTATTTTCTATCGAATACTGTAAATACGGTGGATTCAGAGCGAAATCTATCTAATATTGAAGAAACTATTGCCATTAATATCTTGACCAAACCGAATGTTGTAGAGAATATACATGTTGGCAAATCTTGTTCTCCTTCAGAACTGGAAATATACTGCGCTCTCTTTTGTGAATTCAGAGATGTCTTTGCTTGGTCATATGAAGAAATGCTAGGCATTGGCTCGAGCATCATTGAACATGAAATCAAGATGTATCCAGATGTCAAACTAGTACAACAATGGCTTCGACTGGTTCACCCGAAGAAAGTCGCTGCCATTAAGGCAGAAGTTGAAAAACTTTTACATGTTGGTTTCATTTACCCTGTTCCTCTCACTGATTGGGTATCAAATATTGTTCCTGTGATGAAAAAGCAAGGAGCAGTTAGAGTGTGCATCGATTACAGGGATGTAAATCAAGCTTGTCCAAAGGACAACTACCCTACACCTTTCATCAACCAGATAATTGATGAATGTGCTAGATGCAAAGTATTTTCATTTATGGATGGATTTTTCAGATACAATCAAATCAATATCCACCCACAGGACCAGTCGAAGACTGCATTTATATGTCCATGGGGCACATTCACAAACAAAAAAATACCTTGCGGTTTGAAGAACACAGGGGAAACATTTCAGAGGGCAATGAACTATGCATTCCACAACAGAAAACACATCATTCAACCGTATCTCGATGATTTACAGGCTCATTCGTGAAAGTGGACTAATCATTCGCAGCATTTGAGAGCTATATTTCTACGTTGTCGACACTACAAAATACGACTCAATCCACACAAGTGTGTGTTCTGTGTTGGTTCTGGTCGGTTACTTGGTTTCGTAGTTTTTAAGGACGAAATTCGACTCGACCCATGTAAGGTTCAAGAAATCATCGACATGCCTCCACCTTCAAATTTGCTTCAGATTCAGAAACTCCAAGGGAAAGAAAACTTTCTAAGGAGGTTCATTCCAAATTACGCTGAACTTGCTAAAGGTTATACGCGTCTTTTGAAAAAAGAAGTACCCTTCAACTGGGATTAGGTTGCGTAAGCTTCCATTGATGCTTTGAAAAGTTCCCTAATAAAAACATCATTAATGTATGCTCCTGACTATCAAAAAGACTTTAACCTGTATCTCGCTACTACAGATACAACCATTGCGATGGTTTTAGTACAAGAATACAATGGAATAGAACATCCTATGTGTTATTTAAGCCACAACTTAAATGATACGGAAAGCAAGTACTCCTATGTTGAAAAGCTGGCTTTGGCAGCTATTCAAGCAGTACAGAGATTTTGACACTATATACTCTTTTGCAAAACTACCATTTTGTCAGATTGCAACCCTATGACCTACATCCTGTCACATCAATTGCTAGGGGGAAATTATTCAAAATGGATGGCCATTTTGCAAGATTTTGATCTAGAATTCACCAAAGCCAAATCAAAGAAATCTCTAGTCTTCGCGGAGTTACTTTGCAACCTCCCATTGTCATCCAACGATTTAACATCTAAAGCATCAATCATGGATGAAACTTTGTTTCTGATATCATCAAGTGACCCATGGTGTAGAGATATACTAATCTATCTCCAAACCCAAACCTTTAGGCCTAACACCTCTTGCTTGGAACAGTGACATACTCGATACCAAGCAAAAGACTACATGATTGTCGGTGATACACTTTACCGTTGTGGTGTCGATACAGTTCTGCAAAGGTGCCTCACGCATGAGGAGGCCCAAAAAGTCCTAAATGACTGTCATTCAGGCGCATGGGGGGGCATCTATATTTTTACGCTACTGCACAGAAAATCTTACGAGCTGGTTACTTCTAGCCTACTATCTTCAAAGATTGCATAATAGCAGTCAGAAGTTGCCATGCTTGTCAAATTTTTTATTGTAAACCCATATTACCACCTGCACCACTAGTAGTTGCTGTTGGGCCATTCGCTAAATGGGGCATAGATTTCATGACATGTAACCGCACCTCGCCCGGGGGGCATGGGTATATCATAGTTGCTCTCGACTATTTTACAAAATGGGTCGAAGCGATGCCTACATTAAACAACAATGGCGAAACGGCTATTCTTTTCTTTTTCAATCATGTAGTCTCTAGGTTTGGTGTTCCACAGGCTATAGTCACAGATCATGGATCACATTTTCACAATCACATGATGGTTGAATTAATTGCCAAATTAGGACTGTCCCACGATAGTTCTACTCCATATTATCCGTAGGCTAACAGATAGGTTGAAGCGATCAACAAAGTCCTTAAGCACATGCTGCAGAGAATGATTGGAGTCCACAAGTGGGATTGGCATTTAATCCTATACTCAGATCTGTGCATATATAGGACCTCGGTGAGAAATGCGACCGGATTTACGCCTTTTCAGTTGGTGTATGGCTTGGAAGTTATCTTGCCGATTCAGTGTGAGATTTCATCTCTCAAGCTCGCAATTGATCTACTTTCCGAAACTTCAGAGGAAGAGGCTCATTTCTTGGAACTAATCAGCTTAGATGGAACCCGTCGTGATACTGCGCTGGCTAACGAAGCACATAAGAAACATGTCAAAGTGCAATTTGACAAAAATGTCAAGCCTCTTGTCTTCTCAGAAGGTGACCTAGTCTTACTCTACGATCAGGACTCTGATAAATTGGGAGCAAGTAAGTTCCAATCATTATGGATGGGCCCTTACATTATTAAATAGGTATTAGCAAAAGGATCCTATGAGCTGGTATATTATGATGGAATTCCACTGTCACAACCCCAAAATGGGTTGTATCTTAAGTGATACTATGCTTAATCAAGTGTAGTATTCTCTTTATAGATATGCTTTTGTTTCATTTTTGTTTTCATCAAGAGTTTTCATTTTGGTTAGGTAATCCACTTTGCATTTGTTTCAGATGTCGAACTTTTTGGGAACATTCATTGGGTACGCCGACAAAGCTAGTCAGAGAACGCGGAACCTATCTTCTGCAGCCTGGGCCATCTTTGCTCCAAGCGGCGAGTTAGTGAGTTTCAGAGGGATATGTATTGGTCAATCAACGAACAACATCGCTGAGTACAGCGCGTTGATGGAGCTTCTCTCTGATGCCATTTCACATGGCATACACCGACTTATTTTCAGGCTAGATTCGCAACTCATCATTCTATAGTTACTGGCGTCTATTCAGTTCGGAACCCTATCGTATGTTCCTAAGGGTCAGGATTTTGGAAAGGTAGTTTGATTCCATTCAATATCAACACATTTCCAGAAACTTAAACACTTAAACTAAATCATTAGAAAATTATTTGTTAGATAGACATTTGCAACATTTGTAAAGAAAAGCATTTCACATCAACACTTGCAACTGGATCACATAACTTAACCAAAATAAACTCTGAAAATCAAAAATATATGATTGTTTATAGTTTCACATAATGTTTTGTGTACAAGGAAAAATCGGTCATGCGACCAAGAAACTCAAAAGTAAATGCAGAAAAACATCCTATACTAATGATGCTGGTGATAACATGTCACCGCCTGTGCGATCATACGCAAGAGCCTAGTCCATTGACTCAAAACACCAGTAGTATGGCGCTGTAGCCTCAGAGGTAACTCGTTGGTTCTCACATCCTGAATACCATGGGTAAGACCCTTGATCTGATCTTGCAATACTGCCAGGGTCTTTGCTATGTCCAGATCACGAAGGGCAGCCCTCCCTACAGCCTCTCCTGCTGGAACGGCAACTACTGCCCTTGGGCATGCTGCTGGTCACACTGGCCCAACATCTGCACAAGTACATGGGTTCAATTAGTCTTGATAAATCACAAAAATATTATAAAACCGACAAAAAAAGATATGGTCAAATCATATTTAGCTATCACACCCCACTGCTCTCTAGCCGGTAACGCCAAATCCAAGTCGCCTCAAAAATCCATTCCGACATATGGATACTCTGAGAAGACCATCTCTTGATGGTCAAACCACTCAAAGAAGGCATCAGAGAAATAAATTTGTGGCTGACCAGCATGTCTGGCCATGAGATCAACCCATCTCTGCATCCCAAGTTCCCTCGGTACTGGCAATCCTAGTGAAATATGTTAAGGCTGCATCAGTGGGATCCTCTCTAAAGCAAAAGCACTCAAAATGGAATCGTAGCCAAAGCTTTTGGATCTTTCATTCTTTACCTTAGAAAGCTATTCTTTTATCACTGGAAGTACCGCCTCACACTAGTTGAATACCTTTGGTTCCAGGGATTCCAAAGCATACTGCACATAAGATCTGTTTGCCAAATGAAGAGCCGTGCTACCAGCCATTCTAGCAAAGGTGAATAAAATGGTCCTCAGAGACTGATCAGTGACGTCCCAGAAATTTATCTTGCCATCTTTGTTAGGCTGAGATCCATCTCTACAAAGCTGATGGATATAATCTCTCACCGATTCGCCCCCACGAGCGGATCCTGACAGTGAAAGAGAGGCACCACGCCTCGATAACCCCGTCAAAAAGTAGATATCCTCGACTATCAGTGGAATAGATTTGCCTCTAATCTGGAATACCTGGTTGATCGGATCCCAATCATTGAGAAAATACTACAACGAACTCATTCTTTGCCTCATGCTAGATATACAGGAGAGTTTGAGCAAACCACAGTCCCGCAATGCAGTAATAGTACCCTGATCATGTAGGGCAATCATGTCCTCTTCTTCATGTTTGTGTTCACACCATGTAACGGCCATCTTGATCCAGCAAATATCTGAGTCACAGACAAAAGATGAATTAGGATCCAAATTTGAGCAAAAACAGGCAAAATTTTCATAAAAAATTACTCTGTAAAGTTTCCCTTCTGCACCCATTGCACCCTGCCTTTGAACTAGGTGAGATGCATACTGACTGGCCAGTGTATAGCTCAGTATGCATCGCACCTTTCGATATAGGGCAGGTGCGATGATGGGAGAACGAATTCTTGGAACCCCAGGGGCTCAGAAGGAATGGAAAACTTGCTCAAAATCAGAAAAAGATGGAATGAAAATGAAGAGCTCAGGGTTAGCTCCTACCTGGTCCTGACAGCGCGGAGAATAGTCCATTGGATCTCCTGAAATTAGCTGATGAAGTTTGAGGGGGGAAACCACTCCAGAGCTCCAAAATCCCAAATTTAAAATGAAATGGTAAAAATGAGAGGTAAAACTACTTTTATGTTACTATTCATGTACTCCAAGTAAGATGTTAGTTTTTAATTCATTTTTCAGGCATATATATGTATATTTCTAATCAATTTGATGGAGCAATTAAGCAGGTTGAACGACCAAGGATAGAATCTAACATATTAAATGGTAAACTGAATATCACTGACCAATATCAAAGAGCAATGTTCCTGCAAGGTTCAAGCTCGTTAAAAAATAAACCTGTCACTGAGCACAGTTTTCTCTTGGTTTAAGCTCATTAAAAAATGAAACCACCTTTGGTAAATAACCTTTGTGATCGCTTTTCTATCAGCCCTTTCGAACCTTGGTTGTGTTCCTACCGTCACCTCCATTCATTTGGTCGACCATACACTTCCACTTGATTGTTTACCCTTTTGAGGAACAACTGCAATGAGTGATTCTGATTGCCACCCTTTTCACACTGCCATGTTTTGAGAAGTTTCAAACTTACCTAGAACCATTTTCTACCTGAAAACATCACTCGTTCCTCGAAAATGAGTCCCTTTTAAACTCTTTTTAGACTCGTTAAATATAAAATATTGTCAAGCTATTGGCCTTTCCATCTCGTTAAAGTAAGGGGAACGCCATCCCTCCCAAATATTTTAATCCTTTTGGACCTGAGGGATTATTAAACAAAAAGATCAAGCACTTGTCTTTGTTGGCTCATTAAAGCGATTGAAAAGTCATCCCTTTCGTATTATTTTATACTTTTTTAGAATTAAAGGATTATGCCACGAAAAAGGACTGTTGGAGTTTCCTTTTCGTCCCTTTTCAAACTCTCTAAACATGAAAAGGACCGAGTTATCTTTGTCGTTAAACTCATTAAAACAATAGCGACAAACTTGTCCACCCAGACAAGAACGAGTCTCACTGATGCTAGGCTCGCTAAAAATAAAACAACAGGTTTGCCCGAAGGGAAAATTATAGACTAAGCATCTGTTATCCTCATCAATATTGACAAAAATAAAGGGGTACTGGTCAGTAATGGTTGGGGACAAAGGGAAGAAAACTTGAAGAATTTTATTGGTAGCAGGTCGCTCTTGAACATGACACTTTCACTCCATCACCGTGAGTGAGTTGGGTTGGGTTTTTCCCTTCACTATCACCATTGGTCCTCCATACCATCCATGGGGTTAACGTTACCACTCCATATCAGTGTTGCCAATATGTTCAAGAGAAGTCATTCAGAGAATTCACCATCCAGCAAATGCCTCATCCACTACAATACCTCCACCCTTCATTTTTCATGACCGCCATTCCTGAACCTTATATCACCAAATCGTTTTCACCTCCAGAAAAATCGTTTTCTCTGTTTTTCATCATAGATGTGGGATACATCAAGGCCCTCATATGATAGGTCACTTCTTGTCGACATCAGCTCATTATCCAAGAAGTCTACTTAGAAACAACCATTTTAGTACTTTGAAGCTTGCATGCCTCAATGGCAAGTTTCTCACTTCCGGCAACAGGTTTACATCAATGACCTTCGACCAAAAGATTTTGCACGGTGTTTGACATTGGCTCATATATTCACACCACGTGAATTGTATTGTAGTACCTTGAGGGTCATCATCATTATCGGTGACTCCTCTCATGTCTGTTAACAGCTTACATTATTGGCTGGTAATCAGGGGATGTCTTTCCATGTTTGACTTCAGAACATCTTTTCACATGGATCGACTTGTACATCAGGCGAAGATTGAATGAGTTTTGAAGACCCCGGAACTATTTTCATCCATCTGGACTGTGATATATTCAGGAACATAAAGACATCAAATGTGCATAGAATCTACACAGATAGTCATCTAAGCAAAAGAAGATGACTCTTCATGCGAAGAATCACTAGTCTACAACCGCAGACAATTGTCTATCCTATGAACATGAAAATGAATTTATAAAGCTGAGCATAGGAATGCCCACCTTAGCTAGATCATGAAAATAATATGATGATGATGTATTGTATTGTATCTTATACAGGTCACCTTCCAGTTCGAATACCTTGGATCCTCATGATAAAGCATTTCACCCGACATCAGAAGATTTATGACCTCATGCTTTAGGGGGCAGCTATTATAGACATATTTGGGCACTGCAACCCCAAACTCATATGTCCATAAAATAAGGGCTCTTTAGTCCCTAAAAGTGTTGTCTCATATGGTCAACTGATTACATCATTTTCCAGAAGTTCCACCTGAAAAACTACTCAGAACTAGCCAAACCTGGACCATACTGACTGTTCTATGGTCAAGGTGCAATGCATACTGGCTGCCACACTAGCCAGGTGCGATGCATACTGAAATAGCCTTCTGTGGGGTGTGATGAGTGAGAATAGACAAATGGTAGAGACAGTTTGCTAAGTGGATGATCATGGAATCTTCCAGAAACTTCTCCTGTGACACTTGCCTCTCTGAATTCGCCCAGGGATGAGTAAGAGATCAATGAAATCTCCTAGTGGAACCAAGAACTATCAGTGGAATGACACTAATCAAAAACCCAGAGCTGACTCACACCCTTACAAGACATCTATAAATGGATCCCTCATCTGAGAGATATAGAGGCTGGAATTTTGTAATTTGTAAGGAAGTGCTGTTGGTTTATCTGTGAGAAGAGATATTGCATTGTTGGGTGATTTTCATATTCATGAGGTGAAGAGGGCTTCTACACTGGGAGGATGATGCTGGATCAAATAGCTAGGTTGTAATCCTCTCTTTCACTATTAATAAAGTTCTTTCAGTTTTCCTCCATATAATCGTGTGTTTATGAATCTCATTGTTTATGAATGAAATTGTATGGTTAATGTTTGTTTGATTCCGCATTGTTTATGATGTTTTAGATGGATATGCTTTGATGGTTTTCTGTTACTTTGACTCTATAGGTACTCTTTGAAGTGGGACAAGTAGGAGAGGAGTGGCAAATTCTATCAAGGGAGAGAGAAATCAAGCAAGGATCCAAGCGAGAGATCCAGGTTGGTCTCCTTTTCTTCCCTCTAATCTATCACACTTAAAGGAACTCTCAAAAGGCTTTGATTGTTTGTTTCTAAGATAGCTACCCATCTTAGTGGGACTAGCAATTCGAATCGACACTAATTTTCCCTGAAACACAAAGTGAACCGGCATACAGATCGGCAAATTCTAACTTATAACCTTGCAACTATTGCAGACATCAATTATACCCAGAACATAACATTTACAGAATAATCGTGTGTCAATAATTCAAATCTAGTCTATCCATGATCAAACCATATAATGATAAGCCATTCTAAGCCTTAAGATCCCGATCTATTGTTGATCATCATCCACATGGGTGCATCCTTGGTTCAGATCAAGAAAAGCATCACAAAACCATAACCTGCATACTAGATCTCACACTTCATCAAATGTTCAATACTTGCACCCTTGCCCCTCTTGGCTTAATCCTCTTCTCCTTATATAGGTTTAGGCTTCTCTCAATACCATGGTCCAAAACCACGCAGAACGAATACCTTGGACCTAATACCTGGGGTCAACACTTCGGACCAAATACCATGGACTAATACCAAAATACCATGTACCAAAACTTAGTTTTCCAACATGTACGCGCCTTTCCTTTTGTGAACCTGCGTGTGTACGTATACACACCTTTTGTTCTACTAACCCACATGTATATGCACTTTCATTAAGGTTAACCTGTGTATACCTCTCTCTGATCATTAATTCTTTGTTTTTGACCTACTGCACTATGATCTATCATTTGAGTGAGTTGCCATCAAGGACAACACCTGTATCATACCTCTAAGTGAGTTTCCATCAAGAAAAACACATGTGTCATAATGCCAAAAATCTCCCCCTTTGGACTTGATGGCAACAACCACACCAAGTCACTCTCCCCCATTGATATCAAGGGCAAAGGGTGGACAAAGATATTCTCTTCCTTGATATACATTTTGTTGTCCATACTCCCTCTGAGTACCTACTGAAATCTCTGATTGAGCTCCCCCTTTGTACATGCCAAGATGTACCAATCCCTCCATGCTCCCCTTGAGCACATGCAAGGTCTTTACAAATGATATACAACAAAGACCATCAATCTAATCAAGACCATGATAGTCATCGGCAACTATCATATGCCATGTACGATCTGCACCATAAGCATCTGTCATCACCATCCAGACCTGTAACCTGCAATACCATTCTTTTGACCAACCAACAATAAGTAGCAAGATGTATCATTTAGCTACATAAGCATCATCACCAAATACTTCTAATAAAAATGCCAACAATGCATTATTTGAAGTATATGCTCCCCCTGAACCTATGCCATGCCATCATCAAACAGTGACTGTACCATATCAGACTTCTGTACTGCTACTTTTCTTTAGAACATCATATACGCGATTGTGCAGCATCTAACTCGCATATACACGCAACTTGTCTTCATGAAACATGCGTATGAGATTTAGAGCACTGATGTTCCACACTTTCATCTTCCTCTGAGTCTATCATGTTTGTGTACTCTGCTATGCCACATCTTTCTGGCTGTACTTCCTTTTTCTTCCATATCTTCAACTGTGATGATGTTTTCTCCTTTTGGTATGGAGTCCAAAATCTTCTCCTGCATTCCTTTGCTATATGTCCAAGCTTGTTACATGCATAACATCTTACATGTTTCATATTCCTCCTAAAGCAGTCAATGGCTTTGTGACCAAACATAATGCAAGAAAAACAATATCCCTTAAAGTACCTGGAACAGATGATCTTTCTGTGTGATGGTCTTGAACCATTCTACTTATGCATCTGGCTGCAAAATGTCCAAGATTATGAAATACATAACATTCAACATTATTCATTGGAGGAAATAATCGTCTATCACTTCCACAGTTAGGAGAAAAATATTTTCTTTGAGGAATTTCTTTCCTTTGATGGGGTTGTCCTCTCATCTCCTTGTTGATCATTTTAGATTTCTCATTAGAGTTCCTTGCCTCACCTTGTGAGCTAGATTCACCTTCAACAGATTCATAAAAACCAAGACCATTTTTGATAGCAGGTGACCTTTGACTACTAAGAATATCATCCAAAATCTTAGTACTGTCTTGAAATCGTAATAGTTTATCCTTTTCTTCTAATTTACCTTTCAAGATATTTACCTCAACCTAATGTTGTTCTTCCTTTTCCGGATATTGCTTCTTCAAGATTTCTTCAAACTTTCTTCCTTCTTCCACTTGTTGCCTTAGTTTGAGAATCTCATTTTCTTGTTCTTCATTCTGCTCCTACAGCATTTGATGAATCCTGAAGGCACATTCCAGCTGAGCTTTTAAGCTGATAATTTCTTCTTTGAGGGCACTCTCCCTTTTGCTAAGTAGATCTTGTTGATCTATGATTTTATCTGATGCTTCATTTGCTTGTTCATCTTCAATTTGAGGTGATTCACGATCTAAATACTTACTTCCACTCAACAACAGGTTGTCATTGTTCCTTTGAGTTGTCTTCTTCTTTTGACACGCTTTCTTTCCCATTGTTCTACAGATCTCCTTCAAGCGATCAAGCTTCTACGAAAGGACCTGCTTCGATACCAATTGTTGGAAATAATACTGAGAAAGGGGGGTGAATCAATATTAGCAAACTAATAATATTTTCATTTCCATTATCATATTCATATACGCTACTTCCATTAAGGATACTTGCGTATATACGCAACTGTGTTTAATGCAACTAGCGTATATCTAATAAACTTATGATTCAGTTAGTTGATCTTCAATGAGTGCATCAAAAAATTATTAACCATATGAACAATAAACAGGTGCAGTAAAATAGAATAGATCATCACACATAAGAAGCACACAAGAACACCATGACATAAGGTGGAAACCCAATGTGGGTGAAAACCACCTACTGCAATTCGTCTTTATCTTCCTTTAATAAGAAACTTCTTTTTACAATATTTATGTACTGGTGCAGTCTTATACCAGTACGTAGGCTTCTACCTGTAGAAGGCAACAACCTTCTCTCATTCTCCAATTTCTACTAGAAGGGAGCTACAACCCCCTTAGCTCTTGTACTAGCTGATTCGTTTACTAGTATGTAGGCACTGGCCTACTAAAGGCTCCAACCTTCACTCGTTTTCCAGCTACTACTAGAAGGGAGCTCCAACCCCCTGGCTTTTGTACCGGCCAATATGTTTACCAGTACGTAGGCATCGGCCTACAGAAGGCTACGATCTTCTCTCTTCCTCCAGGGACCACATTTCATAAATTTTCATACTGGATACTCCTGAATCACAACACCATAACCTGAAGGCCACGTTTCATCCAATTTTCATACTAGACCCATCAACAACATTGAAGCACAAAATCAATTACCACTGCAAAACACCCATCAACTACACTTGCATCATCGATCTTTGAATCACCCAATATTGAAACACTGAAACCCTGTCAACAACACAGTTACCAGAACACAGAATAGACAACAGAACTCTGTAATAACAACCAGATCCAACGGCAACTTCAAATTATCATACTTCATACTATATATGCTACTCTGATGAACCCAACTTGTGTGTATACGTGCTTTTACCAAAGCGAACCCACGTACAGATCTACAAATTCTAACTTATAACCTTGCAGCTATTCCAGACATCAATTATACCCAAAACATAACATTTACAGAATAAACATGCGTCAATAATTCAAATCTAGTCTATCCATGATCAAACCATAGAATGATAAAACATTCCAAGCCTTATGGTCTTGATCCATTGTTCATCATCATCCACATGGGTGCATCCTTGGTTCAGATCAAGCAAAGCATCACAAACCCATAACCTGCATACTAGATCTCACACTTCATCAGATGTTCAATACTTGCACCCTTGCCCCTCTTGGCTTAATCATCTTCTCCTTATATAGGTTTAGGCCTCTCTCAATACCATGGTCCAAAACCACGTAGAACCAATACCTTGGACCCAATACCTGGGGTCAACACTTCAAACCAAATACCATGGACTAATACCAAAATACCATGTACCAAATACCACGGACCAAAACTTAGTTTTCCAACATGTACGCACCTTTCCTTTTGTGAACCTTCGTGTGTATGTATACGCATCTTTTGTGATGCTAACCCACGTGTATACACACTTTCATTAAGGTTAACCTGCGTATACCTCTCTCTGATCATTAACTTTTTGCTCTTGACCTGCTGCACTATGATCTATCATTTGAGTGAGTTGCCATTAAGGACAACACCTGTATCATACCTCTGAGTGAGTTTCCATCAAGGACAACACCTATATCATAATGCCAACACTTTACTAGATATGGTGTCAATGATTTTGGTTATCACTTTTATGATTATGAAAAACACAAAATCATTAGGAGCAAAGATGTCATATTCAATGAAAAGGTTTTGTATAAGGATCATCTGGAGGAAAAGAAATAGGAAAAAGAAAACAGAGAATATACAGTGCTTGATGAGATCACAGAAAAAGTGAAGGTGCCTGAAAATCATAATGGTCAAGAGAAAGAACGAATACAACAACCACAACAACAATAACACCTCAAACACCTGAAAATGGTGTTAGAAGATCTACCAGGATAAGTAGATCCTTGAACGATACTCTCCTTCATTATATTATGTATTGTTGACTAATTCTGGTGAACCAAAATGTTATGAAGAAGCAGTGTAGGTAGAAACCAGGAAGAAGTGGGAGCAAGCCATGAAAGAAGAGATGGACTCCTTAGCACATAACAAGACTTGGGACTTAGTCAGGTTGCCTGCAGGTAAAACAAAATTGTAGAATAAATGGGTTTATAGATTGAAGGAAGAAGATGGAGGTAGAAGCTAAAGATTTGCATCATGAGCAGCTAGATGTAAAGACAACCTTTCTCCATGGGGATTTGGAGGAAGAGATATATATGCAGAAATCACAAGGATATGAGGTAAAAGGGAAGGAGAAACTAGTGTGCAGGTTGATGAAAAGCTTGTATGGCTTAAAACAGGGTCCAAGATAGTGGTACCTAAAATTTGACAGGTTTATGTCTGAACAAAGTTATACTAGATGTCACTTTTATCATTTTGTTTATCTCAAAAGGCAAAATGATGGCAGCGATATTATATTGTTATTGTATGTAGATGACATGCTTGTTTTAGGTTCTAACATGCAGGAAATAAATGTGCTCAAAAGAAAATTGGCGAACTCATTTGCAATGAAGGATTTGGGTGCTGCAAAACAAATCCTTGGTATGAGAATAACTAGAGAGAGGAAGAATTGAAAATTAACATTCTCTCAGAGTGAGTACATAGAAAAGGTGTTGAAAAGATTTAATATGCAAAATGAAAAACTAGTTAGTATACCTTTGGCTAGCCATTTCAAACTAATTAAGGAGGTGTGCCCCAATACTCGGGAAGGAATGGTTTATATGTCTAAAGTTCCATATGCATCAGCAGTTGGAAGCTTAATGTATGCAATGGTATGCACAAGTCCTAATATTGCACATGCAGTGGGAGTTGTGAGAAGGTACAAGAACAATCCAGGAAAAGAAAATTGGATGGCGGTGAGGTGGATTCTCAGGTATTTGAGAGGTGCCACAAATCAAACATTATGCTTTGGTGGTTCAAACATTGCTCTACAGGGATATGTTGATGCAGATATGGTGGGTCATAGAAATAATAGGAGGAGAACAATAGGGCATGTGTTTACTGTAGGTAGAACAACTATCATTTGGGTTTCAAAATTGCAAAGTGTTGTTGCACTCTCAACAACAGAAGCAAAGTATGTTGCTGCTACAGAAGCTAGTAAAGAAATGATTTGGTTACAAAGGTTTCTGGATGAATTGGGTAAGAAGCAGGAGTCAGGCAGGTTATACAGTGATAGCCAGAGTGCCATACATCTTGCAAAGAACTCTACATTTCATTCCAAGACTAAACATATACAGCTCAAGTACCATTTCATACGGCCAGTGTTGGAATATGGACAGTTGAAGCTAGAAAAGATACACACTAGCCAGAATCCTGCAAATATGTTAACGAAAGTTATAACCAGGAAAAAACTGAGATTCTGCTCAGTTTCAATTGGTCTTCAAGTATGATGAAGAAGATGAGAAAAAACTAGGTCCAAAGTGGAGTCATTGTCCAGCAAATGAAGCAGTCGTGGAGTTATTATAATCAGTCTCCAAGTGGGGGATTGTTGGGTGTGCAACCTGATTATCTTCTTTATTCAGAGGTATCATTGCATTGGACCCTAGTTCGTAATGTGGCGACAACTCCGCCCATAATATTTTCACTGCAAGGGGGGTCCAAGGGGGTGGCAATGATCTTTGGGAGCCCCCCCTTGGCAGGGGATCAGGGGCAGCGCCCCCAAAGCTAAAAATAGATGTAAAATTGCCTTGTAAATTGTTGCAATTTTGTAGTCAATATGGGTCATCCATTAGGTGGAGCTCTGATGGTAGAAGTTATGTTTAATTTAGGGTTTTTTTCCCTAGAAGGAAACCCATTGTTATATATGAGGGAATTGTATTGCATTAATGAATATCTGTATTATGAGTGAGAAAGAGAGAGGAGATTGTGGGAAAGCGAAGAGGGAATTACAACAACTCTATTGTAGGTTGTATCTCTTCAGTTTGCTTGATAATATAAAAGGAAGAACTGGCTATTTCCCATGGACATAGCCCAAATTGGGTGAACCACGTATATGTGTGTCTCTCTTGTTTTATGTGTTTTATGTGTTTATATTTCTGCAATATATTCTATGTGTTCCATTGCTCTATAATATATGATTTTATAACAACACAAACAATGAGGGAATACACTAATATTATAGGGACCTAACATGCCCCTCTCCCTCAAAAAAGTGTTGTCCTCAACGATTGAGTAGTTATGGATGATTCTATATAAAATTATCATCCTCCCATGTGGAATCTTTAGCGAGTAAGTTCTTCCACTTGATGAGATGCTTTGAAATTGATCGATTTTGTAGTTGTCGAGTTCTTATTTCCATGATTGCTTCAGGTTCCAATATGAATTTTCCTTCCTCATCATGTTTTGGCAATATTGTTTGAACTGAGAGCTTGTCACCTATAATGTGTATACCATAGTACCAATCTTTTGCAACAACTTGTAAGGACCATAATACTTTGGTGATAATTTAGTAGCCTTCTTGGCTTACTTGAGGGATATTTGTTTGTATGGTTGTAGCCCTAAAAGTACTCAGTCGCCTACATAAAAAATTCTTTCATTGCGATGTTGATCTGCTTGTTGTTTCATTTTATTCTGCACCAAAGTGAGGTTACCCTTTAAGAGTTGGAGAACTTGTTGTTGATGCTCAATGTGATCTTACACTAGTAGAACCTTAAAATTTTCTCTTAAATATGATGTGATGTATGGTGGATGATATCCATAAAGTGCCATAAATGGAGTCATTTTTGTTGCAGTATGGAAGAAAGTGCTATACCACCATTCATCAAGAGGTAACCACTTGACCCATTGTGTCTATTTATCACAAACAAAGCAACGAATATATCTTTCCATTTTTTTTTTCGCTATCTCAGTTTTCCCATCAGATCGAGGATGATAAGATGAGCTATGAGCTAGTTGAGTACCCAGACAAGAAATTAATTCCATCCAAAAATTTCTAGTGAAAATGGGATCTCTGTTGCTTACAATAATGTTTGGGTTTTAATTGTTTCCATAAATTCAATAGCAATTCTACTGGATTTAAATGGATGAGATAATGCACAAAATTGTGCATACTTGGTAAGTCTATCAACTACCACCACGATGACACTCTTTTCTTCAGCCTTGGGTGAGAATTGGGTAAAACTATGATAAAATCCATTGAAAACTCCTCCAAACATTGACTTGGAATGGATAAAGGTTGTAACAAATCCGGGGTCTTAATTGTCTCAACTTTATTTTGTTGGCAAACAAAACATTTTGCCAAAAAAAATTGAATATCAGATTTAAGGTCATCCCAAAAATTTTTTGTCTTAACCCCATGGTAAGTTTTTAAAAATCCTAAGTGCCCTCCTAAGGGAGAGGTGTGAAATTCCATAAGAATCTTTTATTTGAGTTGCGAATTCTTACAAAGGTATAAGCGATATTTGAACCATAATGAATCATTTTTCCAGCTAAATGTATCAAATGTACTAGGATCTTACTGCAAATTTTGAATGAGTGCCCACACTTCTTCGGCATTCATCCATTCATCCCTTGCTTCGGTTATCCAATCTGGTTTGATAATAGAAATGGCACAAAGAAATTCTTCCACATCCTCATCCTTTCTTGAGAGTGCATCTGCAAAAAAAATTGCTTCCCTTTTCTGTAGATGATTTAAAAGTCATAACCCAACATCTTTGTGACCCATTTTTGTTGCTCTTCTGAAGAAAATCTTTGTTCTAAAAAGTATTTAAGACTATCATGATCCATTTTTACCTTCAAGTGTCTTCCCATTAGGTGAGGTCACCATTTACTAAGTGCAGATAGTATTGCCATCATTTCCTTCTTATAAATAGCTTTGTGTAAGTAATTTTCTTTGATTGGATGACTTTTGAAAGTAATTGGTCTTCCTTCTTGCATTAAAACAAGACCAATTCCATTTCTTGAGGTGTCACATTCCACAATAAAGGTTTTTGTGAAGTATGGCACAACTAAGACCAGTGCTTGGCATATTGCCTCTTTAAGATGTTCAATGGCATTAGTTTCTTCTAGAGTCAAATAAAATTCATCTTTGATCAATGATGTTGTTAGAGGTGCTGCTATTACCCATAATTCTTAACAAACTTGTGATAATACCCTATCAACCTGATAAATCCTCTTAGATGCTTTATGGATGTGGGGATTTTCTATTCCTTAATGGCTTTAATTTTGTTAGGTTCTACTTGTTGTAGCGGCTAAAACCATGCTCCAAAATTTTGCCTTAGCTTTGTTTTGGAGCCTTCCTACCAATCATCCTTAGCAGCATGTCTTACACTAATAAGTATGTATTCTTTAGTTGAGTTTCTTGGCCTATCAACTTATTTTTGCTACCTTGTTTTCCTTTCACCCGCAAGTTGACATCTCGTGACACTTGTTCTCACTTGGAAAATTGCACAAAACTAGAGGGAAACCAACCTTTCTCTCCAAAATTGTGCAAATTATCAAGGCAGCCTGTTGCTATCCAAAAATGCTCAGAGCAAGAAGACTGCCTTCCCTTTGAAAATTTCACATAGTAGCCCATCGTTGGGCTTCTTCTCAGAACTTACACAGTTCTGGTTGATAGCCTTGGCTTCTGTCTAGAAATTGTGCACAACTTGAGGGGAAGCTAGAGCTACACGGCCCAGAAACTGTGCAAAAATCATCCAAAGGCTTGCAGTCCTTTACATGTGCTCCTGAGTCGACCAGTTCCCTGCAGGACTGAGCAATATTGCTTTGCATGCATGGGCTACATTTTCCCCAAAAGGAAAAAAAGCAAAAAGTAAAAAGCATCCGTAGATTTTAGGGATCCATTTTTAGCAGTAGAGGTTACATGAAAAATATGTTTTAGAAACCTCCTACCAAGTGTAGCTTTTTCCTAGATTTGTGGCATGAGCATCATAAGCCTCGATCTTGTCAAAACTATTTATTTGACTCTTCATAGCTTATTCTTCACTTCGATCTTGGAGCTCTAGCATTCCCCATCGCATCTAGGAACCTTCGACAAAATTAGCTCAACTTTCTTGAGTAAGTCTGCTTTTCATGTCTTTTGTTGCTTTCTGTCGCTTTTTGTATTTTGGTTTGTATGAGTGTTGTTTGCTCGGTTTCATCGAATGCCTGTTGTTGTTTTAATGCATGTTAGCTTGTAGAAGCATTATTTCAAGTTTTCTATTGTATCTCCTTGTTGTGGCATGTATGACACTGTTTCTACACTAACATTTGCCATTACGGCGACTCGCTTCACACACTTACTTGTTTTCCCATTTACTGAATCCTGCACTCATTGATTCCATATATGTTCATTCACTCATTTCTGCACCCAGCTTCAAACATGCATTCAATCTTTACTATTTTCAGTCGCCCTTCGGCGGGTCTAAGTTGCCTTGGCCCGCACCTTGCCTTGCTTGGCTTGCTCTGCGCATTTCTAGGATGGAAGGCTCTGCCTTACTCCCGTAAATTGTGAAGATCTTGCCTCACACTAGCCTCCCAGGCTTTCTTTGTGCAATTATGAGAGGCAATGCCTTAGTTGGCTCTTGGAATTGCACAATGCAATTTTACCTAGTTGTAGTCATGCTGAATGAAATTTCGCATTGCACATTTTCCATCGTCAGCAGGGCAAGCTGGATTGTGCTCTGCACAGTTTCAATAGTCATTCAACTCAGTGACATTCCAGACTATGTTCTGCTCAGTTTTGGGAGTTAGTCTCCCAGCCTCTCAGTGAAAAATGTGCAAATCTTCTAGTCAGTCACCCACATGTGTTACATGTCAGTCCTCAAGTTTCTTTTGGTTTTCAAATGACAGTTTTCTTTCCATGCGTGTTTCCCTATCTCCAGGTATCATAGGTGTTTAACAGTCTCTCAGTAGTTTAGGTACAATGGCTTCGAAGAGAGCAGGGTCAAAGGACACCATATAGAGTGAAACTCGAGATGTAGTCGAGAAAGTGTCTATGAGCTTGCCCATCTAGAAGACACTAAGTTGTTCATAGACAAGGAGATCAATATAAAATGCCATGGCATCAATCGCATATTTTCAGGCACCTTTGAGGAGAATCTGGAGGACCGCAGAGTCTATGTCAACATACATAAGCCTGGCTTGTACCAATTTCATGTAGGTATCCTGTGTTTCCATGTGCAGACATGATCCACTAAATTGTATAGCACACTAACCTAGAGATAATGGTATTGAGCTATGTTAGGGGAACAGAACTTACCACCTTCAGGGCACAAGAATTTCAAGATATGTATTACCTTCCGTAGCCAGTAGTTACAATGGATGCACCCTTCACCAGGCCTAACAATAGTGCAAAATCATGAGACATATTGAAGAGTTGGGTGAAAGAGCCATCTAAGTTCAAGATAACACCCAACCAAGTGTACAAGACAAGGATACCGTGGAAGGCTTATCAGCTCTTGGTCATATTCGCATGCTGATTATATGCCCAAGAGAGTATAGAAACCTTCCCACAGAGTTGGGTGATTGTGTTGGATCAGCTGGCGAATGAAGGAAGACCTTTCAATCGATCTGACATGTTGGCTCTCTGGCTGAAGGAACAAGTAGAAAAAGCCTGACATCTGCCCAATGGTCAGCAAGCAAGGGTTTTCATGTCCGCTTACATACTTGATGCAATCTTTGGCTGTTAGCAATTCCCAACCTTAGGTTGGGCATGGATAGCTTTAGAAACCTCTATGAACACTTATTGTGGGTTTTTCTCCGAGTGAAACTTCCATGGAGTTATAATACAACTATCAGACCACTTCATCACCCCATTGTATAGGATGATCTTTGAACAGGATATGACTTGCATGTCATAGACAACGATGGAGACATTGGTTAAAATACAGATTGGTATGCCTCACCCTTTGGCACCTTCAGCGGAATGTACATCATGGAGAAGGCTACGCATGTTTTACTGAAGTTTGCCATGGATAAGATAGTCATGCAAGAGGTTGAATACCACATCTCCACAGGGTTGTCAACAAGAATGCATAGGAAAAAGAAGGCACCTTGGCCCTTTCTTACTTTGCGGATCAAGTTGTGTGAGATCCAGAATCTCAAGCATGTTGAGGCTGAGACAAAGGAATTCAAGAGATTCACATTTAGCACCCGAAGCTTCAATCCATATGGCCTGCATTGCTTAGTGAAGGACCATTGTGCGAAAATGCATCATCATTGGATCCACAGGGCATGTCATTGGCCTAAGGAAGACCCATGGATATACTTCTATAACTTCTCAAGTCTTAATGAACCCCTCATAATGGTTGTAGAGTGGTTAGCAACACAAAAGGAAGCAACATCTCAGAGAGTAGCAACATCAGTAGCAAACCTGTGCTTGACAAAGGTAAGAGGAAGGTTGCTAATAGTGTAGAGGCATAGCAAAGCTGCAAGTTGAAGGCAGACCCACTTGTGCTAAGAGAAGCTTTGGAGATTAAGGTAAAGAGGCGGTAGCACGATATAAGGATATCACAAAGACAGAGAGAGAATAAGAAGCTAAAAGAGGCAGAAAAGGAGTTGCAGGAGTTGAAGAAACAACTCAGGGAAGAACAAGAGCTACACAGAAGAGAGAAGGAAGCGCAGCAGGAACAATAATAGTAGGAGGTAGAACATACACACATGGTTGAAACTGCGTCCATACAGGTTGTTGATTCATCTGAGCAACTGAAACATAGTAGACAGGGTGACCAATCGCAGGAGTAGGACTTTTCTCAGGAGATTTAACAGATGTTGGAACAGATGGACAGGGATGTGCTTCATCCAGAGCTACATCAGAACATTGATCTCATGCCTAGAAACTAAGAGGTAACTCTAGCAACATCACCATATCCGAGAGCAGAGTAAGTCCCAAGTGATCAAGGAGACACTGATATCATTGAGGAAAATTCGGAAGTGGATGCGCACAATATATCTTTCGACGAGTCACAACACAGAGTTGTGTAGTCATGCAGAGTGCCCACTCTCGATGTCCATGTATCTCCTGCATAGTTGGAAGAACAAGTGATCATGTTCGACATGTGCAGATAACCAAATGCATTGGCTGATGCTACAAAGCCATATGACGAAACCACCAGCTCAAGTGTTGGATTCTTGATAGTTGAGAACAATCACATGGATAAGGAGCTAGAAGTAGCCAACCAAGGAGAAGAGCAACCTACAACATTTTCCTAAGCAAATTTGAAGAAAGTGATACTTGATGAAATATCGTCTCTCAAGATAGCCATGCAGAAGATGTACTTCAAGTTTGTCACCATGCATAAGTCAGTTGTAAATCTTAACTGTTGGTAGCAACATTGTGCTATGAGAGCACACATCTTATCAGATATACACACTGATGTCAATCACATCCAGATATGGACAATGAGGTACAAGGGAGCCCCATTGCACTTGCCAAAGATGATGAAGCCAACAGAAGTGGAGTTGAAGGCATGCATTCAGAGTCATATCTGGAACTATGAAAAAATATCGTAGCTCATCACCAGCTTAATGGATTCACATGCACGAGTGTTCAGGATCATGGATGTCATTGTCTGCACGTATTTGATCCCATCCATTGGCACACTCACCAAGGTGAAAGAAAAGAACCAAGTCTGACTGGAGCTAGACATGTACTTCGATCAGTTGATGCACATAGCCACCAGCACAAACTTGCATATGAGCACAGACACTATGTACTTGTATGTCATTGGTCCAGCTATACTAAAGACCATGATGCACATGTTATCTGAAGATTTGGACAGAGGTGCCAAATTGGTGTACTCGGATGCAACGAAGGCAACATTTCTCTTTCAGAAGGATGTCACCACGAAATACACAAACACCATAACATACTACTAAGCTTGGCATCAGTTTGCCACCTTCAATCATTGATAGGATATCGAAGAGTTAGTCTTCCCACAATTGTCTGAGTCTTAGTGATGTCTTGTCTGGCTTACTGAAGCCCATTGTTGCTTCACATGGGTACATGTGTAAAATGTATTGTAAACATGCTGTAAAGTGAAATACCATGTGTCAATAGTAGAATGTAAACAATCATGTGTCAATTAAAGAGTCACAAAGGGGAATATCACGGGTCACCCCACCCTTTTCTATTTATAGAAACTCATAACTCATTGTACAAGAATTTGGGAGCCAAGCTTCCTATATGTATAACATAGAGAAATATTGGAGTGTATTGTAACGAGCCTTGGCTTCTCCATAGTGCAGAGCTAGTACATGTCTAAAGGAAAAGGTGGCAGTGACTGTAATGTTTTGTTATCGGGGCTAGTGGTTGTCATGGTTATATGTATGATTGGATCTTTCACTCTTTTAATATATTAGAGCCAACATGTTTCATGCATATATTGTTATTGTATATTGGTTATCCTGGTTACTCTAATTATGCATGTAGCTTTAATTTACGAATGTATGTATGGACTATTCTATATGTGTTTGTATGAATCATATCGAAGCATGTTGTTGGTATAATCCATCACTTTGGATCATCGACTATCCTACTTTCCATCTTGTGATGTCTTTCAGCTTTTGTTTTCTCTTTCAAGTTGCATGTTATCACAAGCTTCTAAGGGGTGCACTCTTCTGCCCTTCTGTGTGTTAGAGCCTTTCATGGACCTTCCTTGACTTGCTGCAAGGTAACACCCTTTCTTCCAACAAGGATATATTACAT
The DNA here is from genome assembly GCA_000404065.3 of Pinus taeda. Taxonomy (NCBI): domain Eukaryota; kingdom Viridiplantae; phylum Streptophyta; class Pinopsida; order Pinales; family Pinaceae; genus Pinus; species Pinus taeda. Next base: position 42,028 of record APFE030068270.1, read on the forward strand.
ACCTCTACACGCAACCACGGTCAAGGCGATATTGTACTACCCATTGCTGGGACTCCTACTCCAAATGGTCTGAGGTCTAGTTGGGACTTCTTACCATGGAGATCCCTTGACATATTGGTAGGTCCAACCCCATCAACATTTTTGGTGCTAGAAAGAGGGCTAGATGAAATGCTCAATCCTCAAATCCTATTTTGAATCTTTGCACATCTATCATGGATATTGTTATAGTTAACCCTATGCATTTTTTTTGAGCACACATCCCTTTGAAATCATGAGGGAGTTCTTCGATCACTTATCGAAACACACATATGATGGTGAAGGTGAAGTGGCCTGACCTGAGCACTTACATGACTGCCTCGCATTCTTGGAGAATGAGGATGATTTTGATGAAGTAGAGGTCAGTATGCTGCTTTCACACACACTTCACGAATTCCCGAAGTTATGTTTTTGCAAACTCCCTCCCAATTTCATGCACTCATTTAAGAAGTTCAATGATCTAATTGAAATTCTTTTCCATCATTTTGATCCAAAACCTCTTGACAAAAAAAAATTAAAACAATAGAAGGCTCGACATGAATCACCTATGGATTTTTGGAAGTGCTTCCGTCTACTCATGTTTGAAGCTCCAAAAGTTTAGATGAAATTCCAATATCTTATGGACACATTTGAATATAGCTGTCATAAATCAATTGCTCCCAAAGTGAAGAAAAATCTCCAACCCTACTCAGCATACTTCAGTGATGGAGATGCACAATTTCAAGCGAACAAAGTTACTGTCACAAGTGACTATCCACCTTCCCCTCATCAAACAACTCCACCCCCGTGGAGTGATGTCAGAAAGCATGCACACAAGATTATTCAACTAGTACATGCTCCCACCCTCACTACTCTCAATTTGTGCACAGATTTGGTTGGGAAGTCTATGGGTTGTCATATGCACTTGTTACCTCAACCTCTGTCTCCAAATTTTGTTGATCGTCCAGAGATCACTGCGTTGTTTTCTTTCATTCTGAACTCTATACCTATTGTGAACGAGGATAAATCCATTGATAGAGTTGATGTTGCACAACCAGCCTACACTATCATTTATGATGAGTATGACTACGAATATGAGCATCAACCCACGGTGAAGGATGAACTCCTTCTATTTGCACCTCCTCCACCTTTTCCTGACATCTTTGGTGATTCTGTTATCTCTGGTTTTCCTTGTGCAAATCCATCCATGAATGCATATACTTCCGATCATTCATAGAACACACCCAATGTCATTCCATCATTTGACAGTGGAGAGGACAAATTCTTCATTGAAAATCCACTTGATTGTTCATCTACATTTTTAGGAAATGAAAAGGTTGAACATTCTTGCTTCTCATCCACCTCTCTGTATGATTCATCAGATCATGAGGCTATTGATGAACTCATTGATTGTTCTGATTGTAGTTGTTTTGATCTCTTTACTCCTATATTTGATCACAGTTTTGATTCAATCGTTGTTGATATTTCAAAGCCACCTGTTTATGATGACCTATCAGTTGATGAATTAGAAACCTCGCAGGCTACTGAGGCACTTTAACCTGAGCTAATGGTTATGTCAAGACCTTGCTATATTGAGGTTGGTTTCACTTCCGAATAGGAAATTTTTGAACCAACCCAAGCTCCTCATCACTCATGTTTATGCACTGAAGATCAATCCAACACAGAGATTTCTCTTCCTCCACTTGAATCACATGACCCCATCGCTCATGCATTGGAGGAATCTTACACAGCAAGCACACTCAAGATGGAATTTATCTCTCTTTCTCATGTTTTCTTTCCTGTCATAGTCAAGAGATTGCATATGCTTATCATCTACATGCAGTGTATCACATCGCCATGGTAAGTGCAGAGAGTGCTTGTCTTGTGCTTTCACTCTTTTCTTTTTTGTGGACACATTTAAACTTGGAGTGTGTTGGTATTCATTGTTATATCTTTCATGTTTGCTAGTTCACTTGACCGTGATTTTCGTGAACCATGCCTTCACCAACATGGGTCAACCAATGCACAAGTGGCTACATTGAAAATATCACTTCACGTGAGCATACCCATGCACCGTTAGAGTAGGAGGAGTAGTGTTTTCTTTATGTTTGGTTGCTTGCATGCATGTTTTATTTCTTACTTCGTTTGTTTGTTTAATTTCTTGCCTCCTTTGCTTACTTGTTTTTCTTCCGTGTTTACTTCTTCTCTTTGCTTTGTGTTTTTCTTGCTTTTCTTGGATGTGGAGCATGATTATATTCTTTATTCGGAGGTATCCCCACATTGGACCCCATTTCGTAATGTTGCTACTCGTAAAATGTATGCTGCAAGGGGGGTCTAAGGGGGAGACTACGATCTTTGGGAGTCCCCCCCCTGGAGGGGGATTGGGGCAGCACCCCTGAAGCTAAAAATAGATGTAAAATTTCCTTCTAAAATGTTGTAATTTCGTAGTCAATCTAGGTCGTTCATTAGGCAGAGATTTGACTGTAGAAGTGATGCTTAATTTGGGTTTTTTTCCCTAGAAGGCAACCCCTTGCTATATATGAGGGAATTGAATTGTGTCTATGTAGATCTATATTATAAGTGAGAAAGAGAGAGGAGATTGTGTGAGAGTGAAGAGGGAATTACAGTGGATCTACTGTAGGTTGTATCTCTTCTATTTGATGGATAATATAAAAGGAAGGACTGGTTGTTTCCGTGTGGACGTAGCCCAAATTGGGTGAACCACGTATATCTGTGTCTCTCTTGTCTTATTTGTTTTCTATGTTTATATTTTTGCAATATATTTTATGTGTTCCATTTCCATGTAATATATAAATTTTCTGACAACTGGAATTAGAGCCAGGTTTATTTGGCTGATAAACTCGCAGGAGATAAGGGTCCCTGGTTCGAGTGGGAGTAATGGTGGAAGATGGTAGGTTTAGGGTTGAAAAATTTAACGGCCAAAGCTGCCAAATATGGAAGATGAAGATGGAATATTATCTGTATCAGAAAGATCTATACCTAACATTGAGCGGAAAGACAAAGAAGCCGAAAAGTATGACAAACACAGAATGGGATATTATCGACAAAAAGGCACTTGGAAAAATACTGTTGTGCCTAGCCATATCGGTAGCATTTAATATTTCAAAGGAAACGACAACAAAGGGTTTAACGTTGGAATTGGCCAAATTATATGAAAAAACCTTGACCTCAAATAAGGTATTTTTTTTATGAAGCATTTATTTAATATGAAGATGTCAGAAGGTGGATTTTTTGTTGATCATTTAAATGAATTTAATATAGTTACCAGTCAATTAAGTTCTGTAGGGGTAACTTTTGATGATGAAGTTAGGGCATTGTTATTTATGTGCTCATTGCCAGAAAATTGGAATGGTTTAGTTATGGCCATTAGTAACTCTATCTCTGGATCTAGTACTTTAAAGTTTGATGATGTTGTCGGTGCAAATCTGATGGAAAATCTCTGGTGGGACATTAGGTAATGCTTTGACTGCAGAGACTACGGGAAGAAAAATGGAAAGAGGAACCGAGGATATCGCAATAAGTCAAGGAAAGGCAAGTCCAAGTCCAGATCGGCGATAGTGTGTTGGAAATGCAGGAAGAAAGGACACATGAAGAAAGACTGCAAGTCTTGGAAGAGAAAGAGAGAGGATATTATGTGAGAGTTAAGAGGGAATTACAGAAGATCTGTTGTAGGTCGTATCTCTTCAGTTTGATGGATAATATAAAAGGAAGGAGTGGTTATTTCTCCGTGGACGTAGCCCAAATTTGGTGAAGCATGTATATCTATATATCTTTTGTTTTAAGTGTTTTCTGTGTTTATATTTCTGCAATATATTTTATGTGTTCCATTTCTCTGTAATATATAAATTTTCTAACAGCTTGTTTACATTCGTAGGTTAGTTTCACATGAAACCGTGCTCAACTCTTAAGACAAGTAGGGTAAAGTACAAGAGGACTTGTACAACTACCAACACTTGGTTATTTGTTGTCCTCTCTCTTTGTTCAGAACTTGTTGTCTTCAGTTAATGCTACACCCATGGAAAATATGTTCCGTTCGAAGTGAATCCTGGTGAAAACACAACACTTGTGCCCTAACTATTACCACCTACTCTAGTCATTTGTTTTTGGGTTAACCCTTGTGAGCTTAGTCAAATAGAGTAAGGTGAGGGGGAAAACCTTAAAAGGTATGTTAGAGGTATATATAACATGCTTATCTGAAGGAACAACCTCTCTCACTCTCAATAAGTCGGGATCCCTCTTCTGCCTTTGAAATAAATAAGTGCCTATGCACATTTCTATGAATTTTTTTTATTTAAAATATGTAAATATGAAAATTTTGAAAAAATGAATAAGGAAAAAGAAGAGAAAGGATTCCTTCATAGAGAGGTGATGCAGGTAACTCTGCCAAGGTACTGGCCAGGGTCGTTGGAAGCAGAGCGATGCTTCTGTTCCTGCGTGACTCTACCGAGGTACTGTCTAGGCCTGCTGGCAACATAGAAACATCTTGTGATTTCTCCCTTCCGTATAGGTTTAAAATTATATATTTGAGGCTTCTGCAATCTTTATTTTGTGTGATGTTGTCTTCCAAATTCATTGCATCCATGATTTTATTGTATTGACGTTTCGAACCAACGTCTGTGGTTCATCATCAGGATCAGAAGGATCAGATGTGTGAAAGAGTCAAATTATAATGAGGTGATAAATATGCAAGAGGGATGGGATGATGATGAATGGAGCCAACATGTTTGATAATGTTTAGAAATAAATTTAGTTTAATTGATTAAATGTTATTATTAAATTTTTATATTTTTATGGATGATTTTTGGTTTATTTGATATTGGTATGTTTATATTTTTATGTTGGTTCTTAGTTTATTATTTAATACTAGACAGGGTAACTTACATAAAAAAATTATTTATTATTATTATTATTATTATGATTTTCAAGATAATTAAAACCTATAACCAATTAGTTTTTTTTTAAGATTAATTAATGTTATTATGATCTTGAATGTAATAATGTTTTACATATTATAATGTTATAAAGTTATTCACCAAAGGTTTTAGTATTGATTAGTTCGTTGAGTTATTAACGTTAAATTTATTTTGTATTAACATTAATGTTTCCATTGTTACATGATAGCTAAATTTTTTTAATTTTTATAATTTAACCACTTAGGTTTTCTATTTATTATTTTCTGGTTTTTATTTAGTTCTTGATTAGGTTAATTTGGGTAAAATGAACTTATTGACATATTAATTTAATGATTTTAGGGATAGGTCTACTATCAAGAGATAAAGGGTTCTCGATAACCTAGGAGGCAGTAGAATCCCTAGTTAGTGTAGGAATCCAATTATCACTTATTTTCCAACTGTCATCATGATTGAGGTTATTGGGGTGTTTTCCTATTTCTATAGCTTCTCTAAATTTTCTATGGTGATAATGATCGATTTTTGCCAGAACACTAGAGTTTTCGATGCAAATGTGATGATTGGTTTTGCTTGAGTGCTTAGCCAAAGCTGAGGTTTTGGATCGGTTATGTTTGATGTCCGCGGCATGCTCCTAAATCCTAGTTAATATAGAATGACCAGTCTCAACAATATAGGATTTTCCACATGAACATGGAACTAAATAAACCCCTTTATGGTGTTTAAGATTGTGTTGAAGCCCCGAAAATCGGGTCGACAACAAGGGGGATACCCACCCAGTCCGAACCTTGGTTGGCAGCTCCTTATCCGTTTGGTATAGCGGGTCCGACTGGGGATAATGGGACCAGTTTCCCAATCTAAGGGTGTGTGTGTGTGTGTAGAGTTGTATGATGTTGATCTAAGAGTACTTAAAGCTAATTTAATTCAGATTCTTAAACTAACTCTATGCTATTGTAATCTAATGAGAAACAACACATCTAATCTACACTAACCCGGGCTGTATATCTTCTATTATGCGATCTAAAGAGATTTCAAACAAAAACTGGTAATAAAGATCATTCAACTATCATAAGAATAGAAATCAATTAAGATAAACCACTTTGCATAAGAATTTAGGCAAAACATTTGTGAACAGCATATCGCATAATAAGTTATTCATATATTAGACATAAATAAATGACTCCACCGTACAGAAGTGCCAAATGGTAACTCATACATTCATGCAATAACATATAAACAACTGAAAACTGTAAATCACTTTAAGAATATAAGTAGAAATGGCCAAGAGATAAAAGTACCATTTATGACTAATCCTACTCATAAACTTCAAGCAAAAATGATTTATCTCTACTTGTTCTAACATCTACTAAGAGTACAAAAGTGCAACATCAGTAGCAGATATCAAATGCAAACATAAATAAATCTCGATCCATCCATTCATCAAAACCTCCTCTGAGGGTGTAGAAGTGCATGTTCTGAGGACAAGTTTTTGACAAATCTCTGGACCCTTCTCTAAATGCATGAGAAGGGTATACTACTTCCTAATTCTAATAATAGTGTCTTTACAAAATTTAGGATGCGGTTTTCAAATGACCGTCCTTTTTCTAATCTAATTTAAAAGAAAAAACAAATTTCTAAAATAAGGCTACTTCTGAACTTGGTCCTTAAAGCTGCAAGTGTTCATCATGGGCTTGAGAAGAGTCGGTTGGCTGAGTTATGCGCTGAGCTGGGCTACGAAAATAGAATCTATGAGAGCTGGCACTACTTTTTCGGCTGCGTTTATGATGCATTTCACAGTCATCCATTGACTATGCAACTTGACCAAGTATGCCCAGTAACATTCCCAATTTAACCTGTTCAATGCCTGGATCGCTTTTCCCTTTCCCTACGCCTTCTGCTTCCATTCTGCTTCCAGTCGTATTTTATTTGGTAGGTACCCCGGGGTGGTCTCTTCGATTAAGTTGGCCCTATGTAAATTCTCATTTACACAGTCGATAAGAATGTTTGCTTGCGTGGCCGCTGTCTCTGTTGCTTGTTCCGCCTGCCTGATTTGATCGTCCCATTTATTAAAGAGCAATTCTTTATGAATCTCGTTTATTCTAGGTGCACTTGCCCTTTTCCCTTCCTCTTCATCCTGCCAAGCTAAGTATTCCGTCACTCGTCTGTCACTCTGATCATAGTCACTTCACAAGTCCGCCACTTGATTGGTGATTTTATCGCTCAGCTCGCAATAGTGACTCCACTGTGATATCTTACGTCCCAACTCTTCCTATTGCTGCAGAAGTTGCTCATTTAAGTCAATAGTTTCTGAAATAAATTCGGCAAGCTTAGGCTCATCTTTATGCATTTCTTGTAAAATTTTCAATTGCTTTCCTTTCTCTTCTATACTTCTTTGATAGCCTATCTGCATCCGCTGAAAGTCTTCCTGCAACTTCTCGAGCTGTTAGGAAGCTTCAATACTATCATTGGCTTGTTGCAACTGTCGTTGTAGTAGTTGTATTTGATCTTCTTGTTCTTTCAACAGTTGCTGAACTTCTGATGCCTTGTCAATAGTTGCAGAAGCATATGCTCCTGCGATCTGAGACAACTTAGTGAGATTTTCAGTTGGGTTATTGTTGGGGTCTTTCCATAAGACGTCCAAATGTTCAGCATCTTGTGACAGTGTATTTTCTAGTTTTCTTTTCTTCCTCTATCTCCTTACAACTGCTTTATGTTGGGGACTATAGAATACATCCAGTGGGGTAATTTCTTCTACATTAAGTAGAAGCTCAGAAGGTGGAGTGATAGGACTGTGCTCCGTTTCTGTGACACTGCTGACTATGGTCAAAACCACTTCTTGCGCTACCTGTGTATTGTTCACAAGTGTTCTTGGGGCTTACCCTTCAAGACTGATCAACTCATTGAAGGTTTCCCATTCTTTGTCTAGTTCTGTTGTGACGAGTGGCACTTTAATGACGGGAGGGGGGAAATCTCTTGGCGGGGAGGCGATAACTTGTTGTTGCGGCATTGCACTTGACTGAGCTGTATCTTTAGCTATTTCTTCGATTTTTTCTTGGTCGCTTCCAGACCCTTTAGAATGTTCAGGCACTCCTTGCGCAGTGTTAGATTTAGATCTGGAAGTGCTAGAGTTTCCACTGAGGCTAACGCTTGGAGTTGGTTCTCTAGCAGGCAGTCGCAGCTTCTCTAGAGGAACACTGGCCAGCCTCCTTTCCCTGTATAACATGAATCTTTGGAGGTCATCTGGAGACAACTTTGACCAAGCTTCCCACAAAATTTCCTGGAGTGAGCTTCTACTCTGAAACAAATCATCAAACAAATCTTTCTTTCCAACGAATACTTTTATTTTGACGTTCGTTGTG
>APFE030068270.1:65920-85393 GCA_000404065.3 Pinus taeda
AATAATAATGTAAGGGCACAATAATAACAATAGTGGGCTTCTATGGGACACAATAGTAACAATATGGGCACTACGTGGGTACATCAATATAATAAGTGGGTTGTACTAATAACAATAAGGGGTTACACTAGTAGTATAGGGGCCTAACAGGCAAGATCGAGGTGTTGTCCAAAATCACAATATGAACATTGAGAAGCATTAGCATCACCCAAATCAATGTCATTAGCAGCATGACTATCAACTTTTATCTCATCAAATATGAGGCTCTATGAGAGGAAGTAATGCAACTTACCTTTAGGTAAGGAACCAACTCTAGAAGTGTGACCTTCCTCTAACTCAGAGTTTGCAGACCAAGCTAGAATAGGAGCTCGGAGAGACTGGATTGCAAGATAATAATGCATTAGATCCCTTATTGCACTTACCCTTTTAGAGGTGATGCTACTTGTTGTCTTGTTGGGTCCTGACCTAGGTTTAGAAGTGATTTAGTTGAACAAATCTCGAAACTACCGCCCCTTTCGGCAACAGTTCGCAGTGCAGGGATTGAGGTCTCACCTGAGGTAGTATGGGAGGGTGCTGGAACCAGGTTTCCACACCCTAGAGATGTCTAGATGTAGTAGGAGGTCCATGGTCTAGAACCTGCACGCTCGTGCTACTCCACACAATGGCCTTATCCTTCGCGACCTGTGCTACTGCTTTCACGCAGCTCTGTCAAGAGTGAAAAGAAGTCTTGTCTTGATCCTTTATTCTTAGTGTACTATTATGATGGTTTATTAATTAATTTGTGTGGGCCCAATGCTTTTATTCACCATTCAATAATTCATATACATGTGCGTAACCATAAACAGTATAAGATGCATAAAAGTAAATAGAAATGTAGATACACAAGATTCAGGATCAACTTATCTTCATTAATGATCTTTTTCCCTTACAATCCGACACCACCCTGCACACTCAGCTCCAGGGGTCCACACACTCAGATGCGGACTCTACTAGGCCTCTGCGCACTTTGCTGCAGAGCCTCTACCTACTCCTACAACTCAAGACTCAGACTTACAGACCCAGATTTATTCCATCTTTGACAAAGACTTATCTAAAAACCAAACTACTTTACATCTTACACCCTCGCTCTCTTTATACAATCCCATGGTCTGCAGACCATGTGTAGGCCAACGTTACAATATATTACTTTACATACTCAAGGGTGGACAACCCTTTGACTTGACCATTTACTTCATGCTCCGTGCACTTCAAGGAGACTTTACAATACACTTTGACCCAAAACTCGGGCGTTAAGCCCCAAAACTGTGTTGTGGGGGATCTGTTGCCCAACAGGCCCCCAACACAAACATTGTGACTCACCCTCGAATCACTCCGTTGGTGTGGTGATCTTCGTGCGAAGTCCATCCAACAAGTCCTGCACTTCACGTAGGTCTACATCACACTGTTTGGCCATCTGTTATATATGTTCTGTGTGTATCTCCGATGCTTCATTATCAAGGACACATCCATGCCTTAGTGAGATATTCCTTGCATCTGGGCCAGCTTTCCCTCGATCTTTGCTGTAGCCATGAATGCTTCATCTATTCAAGGCTAGATGTGTGCTTTAAGCACTGCTTCTTTTTGTCACGTGGCATCCACTTGTTCCTTGAGTGCCCTTGCCTCTTTCATATTGTCCAGATGTTGAGTAAGGGCAACTGTCTACATGGTCCCCTGGACACTATCATACTCCTGGTGCAACTCACGCGCCTCTATTTCTAGGCATTGTAGATTTTGATCTTCCTATGGATATGTCAGCGTGGTTAGGGCTTGATCTAATACCCCTGTGTAGTCTTGTATCATTTTCTCAATGTGCTCCAGCCCCATTTGGATCACGCAGGCACACTACTCTCAAAATTCTGGTGGCGTGGAGAGCTACGCCTTCAACTGTAGCTCGCCTATCTGCATGTTCAGCTCCAACTGAACCTTTGTCGTCTCCTCTCTGGCCTCGTGGACTCCCACTGCTAGTCGATGGATCCTTTCTACTATGGGAAGTTCTTTCGAAATGGCGAACTCTGGAATGCTACTACAAGCCTCCTCAACCGCCTGTTTCAACCCTCAGGTCTATGCAACCATTTCGTCGTGCTGCAGGTTGAGTTGTTCCATGTTGATTTTCTGTTCACTCAATACCTGGAGTGCGCAGCTTTGTTGTGACCCCATCTTGTAGCTGGTATAGAGTTTCTCTCGGAAGGGCTGCCAAGTTCAAGCCCAAGCCCTTCATTCTGCTCATTAAGGCCCTGTCACCCTCAGTTGTTGCTCAGATTGCGCCTTCTGGTAACACAAAAGTGTTTGTGGTGCGGGCGCGCAACATCTGCTATGTTTCCGATGTTCCTTCCACGACGTATGGTGCCATTATTCCTGCCTATGGGGGTCACACCCGTAACTCGGCAACTGCATTCTGAGCACTGCCAACACAGTTGTCTTCTCCGTCATCATTTCTTCTAGCATGTCCTTAGTGACATCATGAACTGTCTCGCTGATGTCAAAATGATTGCCTTCCATGAGCATTATCGGATCAGTAGATGTCTTCGTCACTTTTACCTTTTCCTACAAAGCTAGCTTCTCAAGGACATGCGGCCTCTTGAGTTGAGTCAATTCTGGACAGAGATCTATGCACTCTTCTACCCTGTCCACGTCCTCGGTCCCCTGCCCTATGGACATCTCCAGGCCCTCCCTGGGCTCTTCTGTGGGCATTGTTGTGGTCTCTTTTGTGTGCACTACTGCTACTACTACTTCTTCCTCAGCCTTCTTCTACGTTGTGACCACAAATACCTCTTTGTGACGCCCCCAAACTTCTGCAACTGCTTTCTCATTGCGCCACTTCTCAGCCAGTTCCGTGACCCGATGCTTGGCTTCTTCTTTTTGTTTCTTCGTAGCTGCCTTCTCCAACTCTGTCAGGTTTGGGGTGTGCCACTTTGGGGGCCAAGAATCCAATACAACAAATATTGTATCATCTATTGCAATGAACTAAAGCTTTACCCATTTCTGCATGGGGTCCCTTCACCCCCAGATATACAAATTATGCATATCCGCCTTAAACTTAGTCGAGCTCTGTAAGCTATTGTAGACCGTGGGGGAGAGACACGACCATTCGTTTATCCACATGCGGATGCTCACCTTCATGAGAAACTAAAATACCTTCACCTCACGAATCCACTTCGCATCTTTCGTGGCCCACAACAAGGCGTACCTCACGGCCTATGGTAAATCCTGCTCTATGCTGGGGAACTGGCTATCCTTCGACAATTCTCCTGCCACCAATAGGATGCATAAGAGAGACCATGCGTAGTGGAAGGTATTACCCTTCTCCTGGGTCTCCCTGTAGTTGGTGAGAAATTCCTTGCAAAGGAACTCCGCCCAATTGAATTGGACCCCTCCCGCGCATTACTTGGCTAATGCAACCACTCACGCGGGGACTTCATCGGCACGACACTTTCTCATGAGCTTGTCGGTCAGCAACTGGGTGGCTACGCGCACCCCTTTATCTTTAATGCTCATTATGGCATACCCCCTTTTCTTCTTTTCGAGCTTACACCTGGCCTTCATCGCCTCCGTGAGGGCCAAGTCACTGTTTTTTCCCGCAATTGTTGCGGGGTCATTTCCATTGATGGGCAGCCGAGAAATTCTATGGATCAAGTCAGAAATGATGGGAATCGGCTCCTCCAGCCATAGATACCCATCATGTACCATGCACAATAGCTGCTTGATAACGAAAAAGGTGATGGATGTGTGGTGATAATGGGGTATCCATCGCAGATGGAGTAACCCAGCCTTCTACATGCTACGCAACCAATTTTGCAGCTCTAAAATAGTAACCGGCCCCTCACAGTTTTCTTTCATCAAAATTTCCACTGTTAAGTGTGGGAACTTCTCGCTGTCTGCAAGGTCCCAATCTTTAAACTTCATTGTAGGCACCTTGCCTAGCAGTGGACCTTCAAATGAATTCTGTCAGGGAGGAGCGGGGTTTGAAGCATAATCTTCATGGCCTCCAAATATTTTGGCACCTTAGCTTTCCCCTTCTGTGCAGGGACATATGCAGGAAGCTTTTCTGTGGAAGTCATGGTTGGTATGTCTTCCTCCCCATTGTCTTGATGCTCTATTTGTGTGATGAGGTCCTGCAGATCCTCCTCCTCGTCTTCTGACTCAACATTGACAGCCTTACCCTTCTCCTCCATGGATAACTAGCCAAACTACGGATTTCGTGGGGACATATGGACTGGTCCCTGCGCCTGCTTATTCTTTTTTTGTCTTGGAATTCACGGAGATTTCAGAACCTCCAGTGCCATACCCTCCTCTGTGGGATTATCGTGAACCACCTCCAGCTGCACAGCTTCTCGAGCAATATCCTCGGCAAATCTTACACCAGGCTTGGTCATGTGGAGCGCTTGAAAGGTATGCTTTTTGAATAGTAATCTAGTGGTTTTCTAATGAGTTTCTTAACCTTTTTTGCATTATAAGTCTAGAGAATAAAAGGATTTTGATAAATAGTGTAAAAATAGACAAACGAAGCTCAATCACCAATAATCGATGTTTTCTATGCAGAAGGACGCGGACACCGGGGAACATCAAGCAGAAACAAGAAGCAAAGGGAAAGCAACTGCTGTCCCCTCGCTAGGAAACCGGATGCGGACGCGATCAAGAAGAATTAGAGCCAAATGATCCAGGAAAAAGAACGTGGACACCAAAATGGAGAGCGCAAGAAAAAGGATGAGAAGAACTGAACGATTAGCGAATCCCTCAGGATCTCTGATCCTGAGGGATCGCTGCTTTAGCTTATCTTTTGTATCTAAATATCTCCGTCATTTCTGCTATATAAAGATACCACGCCATTGAGCGTGGGGGGGATCGATTACTGTAATTGTATGTTTTGGAGCAACTCTGAGCATTAAGTTTTGCTGAAGACTTGACCTCGTGTATCTTTGTTAATGCAATCAATATAAGAACTTTGTGTTCACTTTGTCTCTGCATCTGAAGTAGCTTTAAGCGGTGTACCATTGGTAGCCAAGGGCCCAGCTCCGACGGTCACTCGCTGTTGTATCATACGGTGATTTGTGTGGTTTGATTATTTCCTTTGTTCAGCAATCTGATATATCTTTTACATGATAGACTATGCTCTTCAATTAACTTCTGAATCTGAATAAGTTTCCTCATTCATGTCTCTGTATTATATAAAGTAAATTCCTTTGAATTGCATCCCGGTATTGGTATGACTGGCATCATCATTGGATTCATATAAGATAAGTGTTTGCGAGATCTGAAGATAATATCACTCTGTTCAGAAATAGTCACGTCATATATCTCCCTCAGATTGTTGCAGTAACTTAGAATGTGTGCATCTGTGTAAGATTGTTGTTCCATTGCGTTACTGTCCCTATTGAATTAGTTGTTTCATATGATTGACGTTTCCTGTTTGCTGTTCCATTTATTCATGCTGGTTTGATTACTGCTGTCCCATTTACTTATGCTGTTCCATTTAAGTCCTGCTGTTCCATTTCATAATTGCTGTTCCATTTACTTTTGTTTATCCGCTTTGATTACTTTCAAGAGAAAGCAGGCCTAAGACTGTTGTGAGCCCAGCAAGACGCTGCCTGACTCCCAGATCCGTAAGCCTTTGCTTTGATTTTCCTTCTTTATCAGTTTCTAAAGGGAAGGGTTATTGGTTCCGTACCCTTGACTGATCAGATTGATTTGTGTGATTCTATCCTTGAGTTGATTTAATTATAGTTTGGTCTTTGTTTCTTTTCAATTCATTAGAACACTATACTACCGAGCATTACTTGGGCAAACAGCCTTGGATTGAGTTACTCTTTGAAAGAACAAAACGATCCCGGATTGACTTAATAATGTGGAATAATTGGTGGTGTGAGAGACCCTAGTTATAGCCCTACAGATGTGACACAATGGTTCATATGGGATCCTAGTAACCTTTACAATTGGCAGATGTGGATTGCTTGAGGGCAAGCAATCTTGGGGCAAGAGGATTTGTAATATCCCTTTTTTGGTTTCCCTTATGATGCAGTTAAGATGGATTTCCATGGATTGTGTCAACCAAGTTACAGGAGCAAGATTGAGTCATCGATGGGCCTGGAGGGTTTTGGAGGAGTTTTATGGGGTTCGAGAGGGTTCGCTTGCTATATTTCATCATCAAGGTCATTTTTGCACAGTTTGTTCTTGGTTTTGTTGCATTCTGACAATACCCATAAAACGAGGTGATTTAAAGCATATTTTATTTGAATACGCCAAAAGTGTTATTTGGAGTGGATTATCTAGAGAAACACCTTAGTGTAATAGCTCGATGGAACCGGGATAAAGAGATCTACAATATGGGATGATGAAAAATGACTTTCAATGGCCAAAGAGATCATAGAGCCAGATTTACCATTTTCTGAGATTAAAAGTGACTGAATAAAACAGTGTTCCACGGGGTCAAGTTTCCTAGCTCCCTCGCGCTCTAGGGACTCCGAGGATGTTTCCCCACGCTCCCAAAAAACAGGGTACGCGAGGAAGCTTGAAAGGGGTCGTTTCCTCCATTTTTGGGGTTGTTTCCTCCAATTGGGGTCGTTTCCTAGGTGAAAGGGGTCTTAAGGGGTCTTGAGGGATCGTTTCCCTAGAAAAAAATCGCAAATTTTTTCATGAAACAAAAAAATCATTTTTTTTATTATTTGTTGACCGACCGTGAAGGGTTTACATTATGTTCATTTCACATTTCATTTTATTTTGCTCCTTCGTTGAACTGAACATTGTTGCCATCGCCAAGCAGCCTTTTGTCTGCTCCTTTGTT
This sequence comes from Pinus taeda, assembly GCA_000404065.3. Lineage (NCBI taxonomy): Eukaryota > Viridiplantae > Streptophyta > Pinopsida > Pinales > Pinaceae > Pinus > Pinus taeda. The sequence goes on from APFE030068270.1 coordinate 72,738, forward strand.
GAAGGGAAGGTTGTCGCTCATGTATCAGACTTGACTTTTATATTATTCAATATTCAATGTTCATAGTTGGAAGTGGAACATCAATATGGTTTAAAGTACTAGCAGTTACACTGTACAGTTACAAAATTACATGTATGATGTATGATTATAATTTATATGATAATGACATCAATGATCATGCTTTTCGTTTTAAATTAGTTTCAGTTATATGATTCATCGATTTATATTTTTTATTTATAAATTTTTAAGACACCAACGTCCCCCCACGTTTCCTAAAAAATGGTGGGGCGCTTTTGCATAAGCTGCTCTTGCGTATCCCCGCTCCCTCATCCCCGAAACTTGGTGGAATATTGCAATAAAATTAAATTAAAAAGTCACTTAAATAAAATAAAAGATTCTATAGTGGAAATAAAATAATAAAATAAAAGTGCTTCTAGAATGTTTGGAGAGAGATCCATCCAATCTTTAAATGGAGGGGGAGCAAGTCATTTGGAATATCTTGGATTTTGAGTATTTTCTTTGGGAAAGGTTCTCAAAACTTGGTTTTTAGGCTTAGAGAGCCATAGGACGAAAACCCTTGGGTTTCTTGGTGTGTTGGACAAAACCCCAACTCACTATTGTGGAGGTTTCATTCAATAACCTCATTTGACTTCATATCAACTATTTTCCAGCTATTTGTATTAGCATGTAATCATCTTCCAGTTAATAAAATCAAGTTGAGTTTCACTGCATATGTCTCCTGTTTATGGTAAGTTGTTGCAATTCTACTTATGTTTACATTTGCAATTTTATTTATGTTGTGTGTTTCTAGAACAAATTTTTGAAAATTTTAGCCAAATATTCTAATAGGAATATTACACATGTCATCAAATTCTAATTCTAAGAATGACACGACTTACCATTCATTTTGGGCGGAAACAAAATACATAATTATTTTGAGATAAACAATTAATCTAATATAAAAAATTTAAAATGCAATGGTAAATGGAATTGGCATGTTTTACATTTTGGACCATTAAAAAGTATTTTTAACTATTTTTAAAACACATCAAAAATTATTGGATGGAATAGATGTTTGTTATAACGAAACATGTTTATTGATTTATTTTTTTTATTATGTAAAAAGCATTATTTTTTTATATTTCTAATTTTTAATTTATTTAAGAAATGTGAAATGATTAAGATAGTATATACATTCTTTGTATAAATATGGGTTTCTCTAATTTTGTAATATTAATTCACTACATTTTGTTTGATTTTGTAAAAATATTTTTTTTAATATTTTAATTTATTTAATCCCAGATGGGGGTGACTAGTGGGGCAAAGACATGGACTGGGGGTGAGCTTGCAACCCTGTCGAGGAGATGGGAATTTATGAACGAGGTGGCATGGCTCGCCCCATGCATGCACAAGCAAGCGAGCACCTAAAGCAAAATTAATATGGTGCAAAGGACGAGAGGGTGTCCATCCAGAGGAGGCGGATCACCAATGCTTGAGCAAGGGAAAAAAAACTTGAACCATCGTTGCAAGAAGGAATATCTGAGGTTTTTTCCATTATTGATGTGCCTAAACCATTTAAGGAACATTCTAACAATGTTGTTGTCAAGGAGAAAACAGGTGTGTCGTCTGAGGTTGCAACAAATTACCCTGGTTGTGTGAAAACAAGTTTGGTAGGGTGGAAGTGAATTTCAAGGGAGTTGTTGAGGAGGAGTGGAATACGGCAGAGTGGGGGTTTGTTAGACGAAAGTTGTTGGCAGGAGATGGATCCTCATGCTAGTAGAAAGAAGTAGGATTCGCTAGCACTATTGTGCGTGATCGTTCTGATAATGGTATTTCTATTATTCCCCTCTCGTTTTGTCCACTGGTGTGGCGCTAAGTGGTTTAGCCTCATTACTCTAGTTTTTATTGTACTAGTCTCTCAGGGTGGTGGGAGGTCGGAGGCCCCGTTAATTAGTTGGTTCGAAAATTTTGGTACTTTACTGGATGCCGTGGAAAAGGCCTTCTTGTTCCTCCTTTTTGCCTAGTCAATGTGTGTGAAATTGGGTTAACTGGCCTCAATTGTTGGGTTCTTTTGCTTGGATACAATATCGGCTCCCTCGTTGTGGATTAGAGTCGATATTTTGAAAATTTTTCAGACCTATACAGTGAATTATTCTTCAACCTGGGTATTATTTAGGTGTGCGTCGATACCCTAGGGACTGTCTGCATTTTTTCATTAGTAAGTTTGACTTAGCTAGATCTGTCTCAACTTCCTCTACCTACAATTGTGTGAAAGTTGAGAGAGTGACACCTCGGCACAATATGCCACTGAGGCAATATATGCGCGCAATTGAAGGGAAGGAGGTGGTCGAGGCCCTTAGGGCAGGAACCATGCTCAACAACATGCACAAGAAGCCCTTGAGACCTTTTATTCTTTGTTCCCCCCGAGACTCGTCATGTGGTCCACAACTTGAGTCCTTGGTGGATGTAGACCATCAAGCCTTTTTTTATTCAGAGATCTTGGAAGAGGTCTCTAGATATTGGAAGAGGTCTTTATACAGCTTGAGACTTTTCATTCGATTCAATGTCATCCTTTTGCCTATATCATTGTTTCTTGAAGATACATAGAGCCCATAGTTCATCAAAGGGACTAGTATCTTTTCTTGAGTAGACACTAGTTGTAAAACTGCTCCATTCAAGTGGAAAAGCATTTAATATACAAGTGGTCATCTCTAAATCAGAAATGATTTCCCCAAGCCCTTGCAACTGGTCCCTAAATTGTGAGATCTTCGTAAGATATGTGAACATATCTTCAATCTTTGACATCTTGTTTTATATAGTTGATTCCTCAAGGATATTTTTTGACCTAATGTACTTATAGGGTACAATTTCAACAACTAATCATAAATAGCTTTAGATGTACTCAAATCAGCAACAAAGGGAATGATATGATCCTTTATGGATTCAATAAGAATCCTTTGTGCCCTCACTTCTCCCTTCTTGTATCTTGCTAATTCTTGAGTCTTCTCTTTTTCTGGTTGAGTAATTTCTCCAAGAACATATTACATGACTTCATTTTCTGTGAGCACTAAAACAATCCTCTTTTTCCATGCTAGGAAGTTTGTTGATCCAACAAGCTTGTTGCTTTCCTTGCAAAATGAAGTCATTTGATTTGTATACTAAGACATGGAGAACAATATGGTACTTGTCAAACAAGTTTCCTTCTTGATGATACCTTCAACTATCTTGATGCTTTCAAGATCTTTCAGAAGACTTCAAAGATGCCCTAGAGTTATGACTTCTAGGATGCCTTCAACAATAGTGTCTTCAAGTTGCTCCAAAGAGTGGATGATGTTCCCAGGATTCTTGATGCTTCCTTGTCTTCCTTATCCTTGTATGATGTTTCCTACAAAGATGTCTTCCAACGAGTCTTCAAAATGATGGCCTTCCAAGAAAGAGAGATCAATATTTCTTTTTCAAGATAGAAAGCCTTTAATGGAGTAGAAATCTTTCTTCAAAATGTTCCTTTTGATTCTTTGTAAACTTCCTTGTATCCTTCGCTTATGTCCCTCCTTAAATTCTTCTAAGAGTCTTTCCTTGTGTCCTTCTTGCAAATGATGCCCTTCAATCCTTCTTGCAAATGATGCCCTTCAATGAATGTCTTTCACTTGTGCCAACAACAATGATCTTCAAGTTGCTTTCTTCTCACCTTAGCTTTGAAACCATGTTGGAGAATCAAGTAGGACAATTATTTAAACAATTCTCCTTATCCTTGATAAAATATTGTGAGCTTATGTTATTCTTGTTATTCTTTATTAGATTATTTACATCAAACAATTATCAAGGGCATAAACTATGAAGATCATAAAAGACAATGGACATAAAAGATAAGCTCCAAGCCAAGGGCCAAACCCCTCCAAGGGGAAAACCCAAAAAGAATCTCCTTTTCTTATAAAATCAGATCAAATGAGAAATCCATGACCCAAAGACCAAAGTCAAGACCTCCTCTAAGCACCAAGTCAGCCCTCCAACTGATCTTCTTCAAACAAGACAAAGTCTGCCAAAGTCAACGAAGGTCAACCTCTTCAAAGTTTGCTCCAATCAAAGTTTCAGCCCTCAATTCAGGTCTACAACTTTGGCCTGCAATTCTCGACCCTTCAACTCACACAAAAACCCTAGACTTTCGCACGTGTGGGCAGAAATAGGTTAGATTTCAATTCTTCTTCCTTCACTTGGTCTTTCTTCTTGTTTCCTAGTCCTTCGCTCTTGTTGTTGCAAATCGAACTTGTGAAGTACTCAAAATAAGTCAAAGAGTCATGCTATACATACACTCTTCATGAGGTCAACTAGGCCTCTTCTAGGCCGACTTTTCCTAGGTAGGGCCGACTTGACCTTGGAGGTCAAATTGACTTTCTAGATTCAAAATAATTTCTCTTTCTTGTTACAAATACCCCAAATGGCTCTTATACATATGAAAAAGACTTTCTTGACTTGACAAACCCTAGAAGCCTGAAGAACATGTTTGACCTAATGACAAATCAATTTGAGCATGAAACCCATGATTAAAACAATATTCCTTTTTCTCTTTTTACAAATATATACAATGTCATAATTACAAAGGACATTATGAAGATCGAAACTAGTTACATTCTCCAACACAGTGTTTGGGTCACAATGTTGAGTTTTCCATGGACCAACCAACCCTGCGAAGAAAACAACATGAGGGTTCTAGTGCACAGACCTAAAAGGAAAAGACATACAAAATCAACACCTAGAGTAGGGACAACACAGTAAAGGGACTTCTAGCCAACAACCTGCTCATTTGTCAACAAGTCGTGAGGGAAAGGTGGGTTAGCACAGCCGCTAACCACCATCAATAGCCAAAAATACACAAGTCACGAAGGAAATGCCCTGGGGCTATCAAGGGCAATAGGCTAGCTACCAAGCCGAGGTCATATACAAGACGTGTAGCTAGCACAATGCAAACGAGGGTGCAACAGGGAATAGGGCAACGTCGACAATAGAAAATCTAAATTTCCAGTAGCAATTTTTTTTAGAAAAAACATCTAATTTGGAGATGGAAGCAACCAATTTGAGGTTTGAGGACAAGTTGGAGGGTGCATCTAACATCACCCCTTGAAAGGTGAGGGTTTCTTTGATTCTGATGGAGAATGGCATGTGGGAGTTTGTTGATAACAAATTGAACCCGCCTAAAAATGTTGCAAAACTAGCTGCCTATAACCAAAAGGACGAGAATTATCTTCGATGCAATGAAGGATCATGTGATTACTCACCTATCCGAGAAGAATACAACAAGGGAGATGTGAGGTACATTGACAAAGCAATATTAGAGTAATAACACCAGCAGGAAGATGTTGTCGAGAGAGAAGCTCAAGAACACCAAGATGACCAAATCATATACATGACCACTAATCTCAACAAAACCACATAAGTTTCTAATGAACTTACAACAGTTGGGGAGGTTTTGACAGATGAAAGATGGCAAGTACAACCCTAAATGATTTCACCAAGTCATGGGCCTCAATCATCAAGTGCATCATTGCACGACAGAGAGTTGATGTACCCCAAGATTTGATAGAAATCCCCCCTGGCATTACACCACCTTGATGGACACTACTTTTTTTTTGGATGGTTTGATGATGAATGGCACATTTTGATGAGAGACGCACCTTTTAGAGGATGACGTCACCCTTGGAGGCCTTTTACATCACATGTGGGTTAAAAAAGGCTTCTTTTTATGTTTTATCATTGAGTTAGCTATCTTTAGGAGTCAACTTGTGACCTATCCAACTTGTAATTATATTTTATATTATTTTTAGGGCTTTTAGTCTAATTTTGTAATCATAACTAATGAAGGTGTTCTTGGAAGTTCTAAGGGTTCCCATCATTAAAAGAATAATAGTTCAAGGTTGGCCTAGCAAGAGTGGGATAGGGAGAGGAGAGGGATTAGCGAGGAGGGAACAGGAAAGAAAGGCAGGTTAACTAAGGAGATAGGGGCTTCCAAGAGGTGTCGTACAAATGGTATAAAGGGGAGCAATGTTTAACTATTCATGACCTATTCTAGCACAGTAACCTCCCACCATAAGCAAGGTGTGTGAAGTGGCTAGAATTTAAGAACAAAAGGAGGTTGTTCAAGATCAATGACTCACGTTGCACAAAGTGCTTTCCATAAGTTGTATCTTCTAGATACAAAGCACAACCTTGGACCTATTAACACCAAATCCATCTACATGAATCCAAGTGTCAACTTCCATCATATGTTTGTGAACATTATACATGATGAACTCAACATTACAAAGTTGCCTACATCACTAATTTTCCCAGAGAAGATGCAAATATGCCTTTAATCATCTTATGCAATATTTGAAAGCTTTTATTGATTATAGTGATTATTTAGTTTTTAATTATCCTCTACTAAACAGGACTAAAGATGTTATCTTAGTTTATCAACCACCAACGTAAAAGAAGTTTGAGTGGGGCTTAGTTCAGCTGGGCTCAAAAAAAGAAAGACGCCTAGGACTTGGGGTTTCTTTGACAAAATCAAAAACTTTTGAGATGGACTCTTCAGACTAACACTAAGCAAATGGTATAGAACATCTAGTCCAAACTCAAGGACAATACTGACATGAAAAGAAAAAGAAAAGAGGATTTATACAGCATGCAAATGTGAACATATCAAATTTTAAGAAATGGAACAAACGAAGCCAATAAGGCTAATCCCAAAGTATTCAGATAATTGCTTTGTCAATGTGCAACATGCAAATTGAAACAGTGATCAAATAAGAGTAATCCTGAATTACTCAGATGCTTGTGTTGTGAATCTCTTTATTTGCATTATACTTTGGTACAGCTCAAGAGGTCTAAGGATAGTGGTTTTTATGTTCACTTTAATGCTGCTCTCCTTCATAGGGTCCGTTGAGAATATGTGGCTACTATTCACTTGTGGCCACGTGCTAGCCCACTATGTGGGTAATTGAGGTCCATAATGGACTGACCAATGGGTTGTTAAACCCACCATTTTACTTTATTGTATTTTATTCTATTTTAGGTAAAGGCCAACCTAGTCTACTTCAAGTGGTATACATACACTAACTTCCTCATCTATAAAATAATCTCATTTCAAGTGCTTCCATATATCCTTTGCCTCAAGGACCCCACAAATAATTCAGTCCTCTTGCTATGTTTTTTCTCTTGGTTATGGTTGATCTATCATGGAGAAGTTATGGCATGTGAACATCTTCTTGTTTACCATTTAAGTATAATTATAAAACTGCACCTTTCTTCTACAATTCTATAGTGTGATAATAAAGTGTGTTGAAGATGGTAAAGAATCCAATTTTCCATGAGAGGACAAAACAAATTGGGATAGATAGAATAGGTTTCAGTGGAATGAATCAAGTTAGAATATTGTCCTTCAACAGATCAGTCAATAGATATTCTCACAAAACCACTATCAAAGATACATTTAAAAAACACATGACTCCAATGGGTAGTTAAAATGTTGATGAACCACGTAGTTGAAAAATTTTCCTAGAGAAATAGAGAGTATAGCAGTTGGAAACGCATATAGCCTAGTGGACATATACTTGTTTATATGGACATTGATAAATAATTGTATCAGGCTAGCCATAAAATAGTACAATTTTTTCATGAAGGGGAAGTGTTAGAATAAATAATAAAAGACTTGACTCTATCTAATGTCAACATGAAATCACACCCTCTAGTTAGTTGGGTTCGTTGACATATGTATGGCAGCTATATAAGATTAACTGATGAAAAGACTAACAACTCATCTGTTAATTAAGACTAGTAGGTCAAACAATTAGATATGACTGTTAGATATGCTCATGACTTGCTCCTATAAATAGAGTATGAATATATGTTATGTTTAAACTTTATGCCATGGATTTCAACATCAATATTATTTTGAGCATAGTAAACATTGGAAGAAAAATAAATATAAACCTGGAATGAGAAGCTTATAAGAAACCCCCATGCAATGAGTCGTTTTGAGGCCGCTGCTTAGCTAATCAATGAGGTTGATTTGATATACCGTGCTTCATGTTGAAGCTACACAGTTAATGCATAACCTACCGCATAACCTATCTTCTGCCTTCAAAAGCGTTGAACCTACATTACATAAATCAATAATCATTTATCTCGTAAAATATAAAACAGAAATTCAAGAAGTACGAGAATCTAAAGTCCTACCAAAATTCTTATGAGAAACTCTAAACAAAAACCTAAAATCTATGAGAAATTTTAAAATAAATTCAATACAAAAACCTAAAATCTTATGAGAAAGTCCATAAGAAACAAAAATATTTCGAAAATTCTTAAATAACAGCCAATGATCTTGAGAACTCTTGAAGAGAGACCTAAAAATGCTTGCAAGAAGTTTTAAACTACATTACATAAATCAATAATCATTTATCTTGTAAAATATAAAACAGAAATTCAAGAAGTACGAGAATCTGAAGTCCTATCAAAATTCTTATGAGAAACTCTAATCAAAAACCTAAAATCTATGAGAAATTTTAAAATAAATTCAATACAAAAACCTAAAATCTTATGAGAAAGTCCATAAGAAACAAAAATATTTCGAAAATTCTTAAATAACAGCCAATGATCTTGCGAGAACTCTTGAAGAGAGACCTAAAAATGCTTGCAAGAAGTTTTAAATAGAGACCAAAGAAAACTACTATTCAGTGATCAGAAATCTTATGAGTTATTTCAAATGAACACCAAAAATCTTATGACATTGATTTGATATGACATGACTCCTTTAGGTTGTACACAATACACGTATAATTCATCTTCCATAGTCCACATTTTTGCAGCACTTTTGCAGCTATAGTGCATAAATTAATAAGTGCCATGTTTGTCTCTCACAAAATGCATAACATATGGAAATCCAAGGTGATATCAAAATCATCAAACGAAGATCTCATTTCTTATGAGAAATTTTAATTGCATATGAAAAACAAAAAGCTAAAACTACAAGAGATTTTATATGAAAACCTAGAATATCATATGAATATGTTACAGAAGGAAACCTAAATATTATGGAAAATATTAACTAACTACTACAAATTTTCAGATAACTTTTGAAGAGGGACCGATAAACTTTTATGTCTCATGTTAAATGGAGACCAAATAAATTTTATGGGAAATACTAAATACAACCTTAAATACTTAAATTTGCAAGTTAAATGAAAGGTGCTTTTACAGTCTAGGTGAAAAACCTAGAAAGAAATGCATTATTGAATTAATATGCTCCTACAACGATGTTTGCCTCTGACATAAATTTATAGTCGCGATTACTGTCAATTTGATGGCCATCATGTAAGATCCAAATACAAAAGGAAATCCTAAACCATATCTATTTTAAGCCGTTGGAAAATTTTTATGGTTTTAATCCTAGGTTAAGAAGAGGATATTCCGTGCACCTTGATTTTCTCGGCTATAAGTGCCTGTGCAACGATACAATGCTAGTGAAGATAGTCCTGATGTTCTGCCATGATAATATGTTTGAAAGGCGCTTCCCATTTTGAGCTGGTTTGTAGAGCCTCTATTGATCATGAAACACCCAAGTAACTGCAATCCTAAGGAAAAGCCAGAAATCACAAAATCACGAAAGCCAACGGGAGGAATAATTGCATGCATGGTTAAGTAAGTTAAAAGGACGATTTGATAGCAAAAGATAAGACAAATTTTGTAAGAAAGAGTACTCACCCCTGCCTCTGTCTTTACCTTGAGGTTCTACTACAATGCCCTGCCTCTCTCACAAAATATTATTATCATGAAAGATCCTCCACATTCTCCGCCTTCCTTCAGCTGCATTGTATTGTAATCAGTGTTAGTGTTGTATTACAATCAGTGCATAAACGAATAGCAAATATTAAAAATGAGTCTACATTTATAAACAGACATGATATGATAATGTACAGCAAATGTAACATACATACCTCTTTTTCATTTTTGTACTGTCTTTATTCGAATTGACCTTGCTTCTGTGAATTATACACCCGGATATGACACTCAATCTTTGGTATCCGTGTTACTAATCAAAGGACTTCGCCTACAGGTTTTATCCGTCTCCTCATGTCCAAAACAAATATACTTCGGTTTGGAAGCCTTACGAATTCTCATTCCGCCTGACTATATGATTTATAAAGGGCTTCCACAGTTATCGGCCTGCGCTTCGCTCAGTAGCTAAGACAGAGGTTAGCTCTGTGCCCTGATCCGAAAACATGGTTCCAAACGGTTAACACTCCCCACAGGGAGGAGATGATAACATTTCTCTTGGAAAACCCTACTGATCGCAGACCAAGCAGAGCTAGAAAAAAGATGGACCAAGCAGAGCCAGAAAAGGGTGGAGCCACCTCAAGGTTAACCTACCGAATGTCTAGCAGCTATAAAGAATCTATCTATCGTCGTTTCTCTCGTTTGCCTTTTGTTTAACTCCTTGATGAAGGAGGAACAAAAGCAAGGTCCGTTCATTTTCACTCGCTATATCAACCCTAAGCTTACAGGTTGTTAAGGCTTTCCTTAATATTATTACCACCAAAATCCAACAAAGAATAAACCATAACATGATCAGAGATGAGAAAAATATAAGGATAAACAAAAAAAACAAACAAACAGGAACAACAATTATCAAAGAAACCATAAAATCTCATAGCCATTCTCACAAAAAATACAACTCAACAAATTAACAATGAGAGGAAAAAAACAAGAAGGCCAGCAAAAAGCTTAAAAAAAAATTAAGCAAAGGAAGCAAAAAGCTTTAAAAAAAAATTAAGCAAAGGAAAAAACAAAACCAAACAGAGCAAAAACAAAACAACTGGTCAAGGTATTTAAAGCAGTCCGATGTTAGTCACTCATCTCCATCGAATTCTTAGGTGTTGATAGAAGCGTCCCGGGCGGTTTATCGCGTTCGTTCCGCGACTGTCTTCGCTACGGATGGATAAATCACTCGATATCAAAAGACAGAAGCAGGATCACGATCACTAAAGATGCTTTAACGCTCAACCAAGCTTTCTTTAGAAGGAAGGAGACAGAAAGAATGTATGCACTAACCGTACTAAATCGCACGTGGCAGATGTCGAACACAACTACAGCGCACCTGCCCAGACATCTATCTTTTGCACTCCCACAGACCTTCGCTTCGCTTTCTATAGGCAGGCAGGAGGCGAGGAAAGAGAGATTTCTTAGGGGCTTCATCACCTATGACCGGAGGCCAGGCTTCTACCGAATGCTAGGACAGGCTCTTAAAGTCCAATTAAAATACCTATATATCAATAAATACTTGACAATAGCTACAGAAGCTTCAAAAATAATTCAAATCACCTCTGAGAGTCCCGAAAGCCTAGATAGCCATGGATACCTTGAGAACTCCATCTAAATACTTGACAATTGCTACAGAAGCTTCAAAAATAATTCGAATCAACTTAGATCAGCGAGTCCAGAAAGCCTCCATTGCCATGGATACCGTGAAATCTCCATCCAAATACTTCATAATAGCTACAGAAAGCCTCCATGACCATGAATACCTTGAAATCCACTTGAAAATAGCTGCAGAAGGTTAAAAAATAATTCCAATCAACTTTGCTCTGCGAGTCCAGAAAGCCTCCATGATACCTTAAAAGCTCTTACGTCATCCGCCTTGCACTTCGTGATGGCAGGGATTTTTTTCTTTGATATATTGAATAAAATATGACTCGGTCCTCTTCCGCTGAAATGCATGTCACTTCGGTACTCGAGCGGCGGCGGATTGAACCTCTGGCGGTACGTGACAAGACATTCTCGTTCTCGTGTTGCGTTCTTGCCAATCTTGCTGCGCGTCTGAATCATAAAAGCTCACCAGCTGACAGCTCCATGGACAGCACAGCACACAAATAATGCGAAACCCTCCATAATCCCTCCATATTTTATGATTTTTTTTAATTTACGAAGTTCTTTAAATTTGAATTTCAGTTTTTTGCGTTTTGCTTTCAAGACTGCCACCAACGGACGCCTGCCTTTCTGCTTTTCTGCTTTTTCCTGACCCACACTTGTAACTGAAATCCACCAAAGTTTTGTTTTGAATCTAGTTGGCTATTTAAAATTTTGCCTATTTAAAATTCAAGAAATTGGTTATATATTTGATTTGTAATTATTAAAAATTACGCTGATTGGTAATTATTAAAAATTAAGCTCCGAATCATTCATATTGCAGTTGATGACATTGGAAATAGAAAAAGAAAAAAAGATTAATGTTTACCCCTAAAATAATTTAGAGGTAGTTTGTTTTTTTATTTGCCTAATGTATTTTGTGAAGTTTTATAATAAATATTTTCGATATTTAAATAATTCTTTCTCGATAAATAAATTATCGAGAAAACTAACTATCTACAAAATTTTCCTTATTATCTTTAAAAACCTCATGCAATAAAATATAATGCGATCATTGTAAACTAGCGTGGATATTTTTTTCCTCGGAACCATTACCAAAAATTTAACAAAGTGCCAATAAAGATTATGCCTTGTTCTTCACGCAAATTTGATGTGTTAGAATTCTTTGATGGGTTAGAATGCAATGGATATGTGTTTTTTTATGAGTTAGAAGGTAGATATATGATTTTTAAAAGTTATAATCACTTATCATATATATA
>APFE030068281.1:3207-13329 GCA_000404065.3 Pinus taeda
ACAAATTACAGAGATAATCATATACACAAAGATGCAGCGGAAATAATACTTCATTTCATTAATGGAAAATACTGAACATGCTTACAATCAGAAATGGAAATAAACTAGCTAGGGCGATGGTAGCTTATCTCTGAGAAGAGATGTGATGGCTACATGCCTCTGAACTGTGTTACAATGAGGCTCGAAGCCTATTTATTGTTTGAGACACAATGAAAAACCCTTCACATTCCAAAACCTAACCCTAGAGTGAACACCAGACTGTGGGGCCCCGTTTAGAGGTAAGTGGTTACACAACTTTCCGCGGGTCGTACTTTAGCATATGATCTCGTTTGAGGTACAATGTCTTAGAATCTATTCGAGACACATCATGTGTTGGACGGGGCAACATTCGGTCTTGCATTGGAAACCCCATTATTTTGTTTTTTTTTTTTTTGGGGGGGGCCCCCTGGATTCCCAAAAAACGTCGTTTAGGGCCTCAAAACGGCTCCGGAAGTTCAGGACCCGAAAAACTGCTAAAATTAGTAAGTTGTGCTACAATTAAGGAAACTGAAAATGCTGAGAAAGACAATGGTGGGGGTCCAGGTGGACTTGGCAGGTGGCCACCAATATCCACCTGGATCAATTCCAGGATAGGATGGACCAGGATGTACTAGAAGATCAGCGAATTCCCTTTCTGGACATTGCACTCATGGAAACACTGGCAAGATGGTAGAAAGCACACTGTCAAGTATTGAAATATTGGACGAATGCAAAGAGAGCATTAAAGGAAAGGCTTAGCAAGAAGGAAGAGTAACCACCAGACCAAAAAGAATACATGGGGAATTCAAGTCCCGAGGAACATGTCAAAAGATGCATGACCAACTGGAAAAGCTAGGGACTACCAAGGAATATGTGGGTGCATGCCTTTATACACACCCTCAGTGCCATCCCTTAAGCATGGTACATTCATGAAGAACTACAATGAAAAACAGCTACTTGGGATGCCTTGAAAACACAGTTCATCAGTGATTTCTCATTCAAGGATAGTGAAGACCAAATGACAGAAGTGCTTCAAGCGGTGAAAGGAGTTTTGTTCACTCCAGAGACAAAAGTGGAGGGGGAGCATGAAGAAAACTTCCTAAAATACTTATTTGACATGGAATCTCCAAGATTGGTAACCTGCGACAGAATCAATGTCGAACCAGAAGAAGATGGATTGGAAGAGCTTAGACATCTATCCTTTGAAGAAACATAGGGAGAAAGGGGGATCCACGAGAGTCCCTCGACAAAAGGCACTCATCTCCTACCAGTGAAACTGAGAAAGTAGAATGTAGGGATGGAGGATAAACCCAAGATAGCATCAGTTGGAGACTACTGAGATGAACATACCACTAAAGAAATTTTTGACTTGCTACAAGAATACTAGGACCTGTTCCCAGCTTCGGTGGCTGAGCTCAAGGGGATAAAAGGTAATTTGGGAGAAATTAAAATTGTTTTGAAACTAGGAGTCCAGCCAGTGAAGCAAAGACCATACCGGCTGAACCGAAGGGTCAAAGAAAAAGTTAAAAAGGAGATTGATAAAATGTTGGATGCAGGAATCATTTTTCTGGTCGACAAAGCTAACTAGATAAGCCCTATAGTGATTCAAAACAAGAAGGATGCGACTGAGATTAGAATATGCATCAACTATAGAAGCCTGAACAATGCATGTGTGCACGACTTGTTCCCCACACCCTTTAGCGACGAAGTCCTAGATAATGTTGTGGGGAATGAGGCTTACTTGTTCACAGATGGATTCTCGGGCTATCAACAAGTCTGAATATCGGAAGAATACAAAAGGAAAACAGCATTCACAACGGAGTGGGGATCATACGCATACAATGTAATGTCATTTGGATTAAAGAATGCACTAGTAGTCTTTTAAAGGATTGTAATAGCAGCTTTCCGAGACTATATTCATAAGTTCCTAGAAGTCTACATGGATGACTTGACAATATACAACCTACTAAAAAAAGACACCAGCCTGTTGAGAGTAATGTTCAAAAGATCTAAGCAATTACAGATCTCTTTAAATTTGAAGAAAGGAATTTTTACGGTTCCCTTTGGAACCCTACTAGGCCATATTGTGTGCAAAGATGGATTCTACGTGGACCCTACTAAAATAGCAGCAATCATCCACATGGAACTAGCCTGCAACATAAAGCAATTAAGAGAAACTCCAGGCCATACGAGGTACTACAAAAGGTTCATCAAAAACTATGCAATCATAACAGCCCCAATGGAGAGACTTCTAAAGAAGATGAAGGAATTTATATGGACAACAGATTGTCAAGCAACACTCGACAAGCTAAGAGAAAGGTTAATAAGTGTGCCCATATTAGTATACCTTGACTGGAACAAAATGTTACATGTACATATTGATGCGTCTGGAATAGCACTAGGAGCAATCCTGGCACAACCAGGAGAGAAGATAAATCATCCAGTATACTACGCAAACAGAAATCTCTCCACGCCAAAAAAGAATTATACAACAACAGAATGAGAGGCTCTAGCAATGGTCTACTCTCTCCAAGTTTAGGAACTACCTGCTGGGAGCACCATTCAAATTTTTCACAGACCATTCAACACTGAAATACCTAATAAACAAGCCTATACTAGAGGGAAGGATATGTCGATGGCTATTATTGTTTCAAGAGTTCACATTTGAAGTAATTGTTAAGCCGGTCAAATTTAATGTAGGCTCAGATCACCTTTCTCGTCCGGAGACAGGGGAGAGCGATGGAGCAACAGACGACCAGTTGCCTGATGCCGATTTGTTCAAGATAGAAGCCATACCCGACCACCTATAGGAAATTGCTACTCTGCTCACAACATGCAATTGTCCACAAGACTACACCACAATGTAGAAAAGGCACTTGGTGGTCAAAGTAGCGGACTACCAACTCATAGCAGGACACCTTTACAAAATGGGTTTAGACCAGATACTCAGACATTGTGTCCTACAACACGAAAGAGAATATATTTTATGGGAGTGCCACACAGGGGTTGCGGGAGGACATGTAGGGGGTAAGGCAACAGCAAGGAAATTACTACAAGCGAGACTATGGTGGCCTACGATACATAAGGATTCGAAAGCATTCACCTATGATTGTGATGTCTGTCAAAGACTTGGAAGGCCTTCCTGATGCGATGAGCTACTACTACACCCAGTCCATACAGTACAAATATTTGATAAATGGGTAGTAGACTTCAGCAGTCCAATGCCCCCACCAGTACGTCACTCCAAATCCCGATACATAATTACTGCCACAGAGTACCTGTCAAGATGGGCAGAAGCCACGCTAGTGAAATACTACACTGCAAAAACCTCAACATGCTTTATTTTTGAAAACATCACCTCAAGGTTCAGAAGCCCAAGGAGTCTCAGAAGCAACCAATGTACACACTTCCTGAACAAGACAATCCAAGCCCTATTAACAACTTTTAAGGTATAGCATCACAAGAGTAGCCCTTACCATCCACAAGCAAACGACAAAGTAGAAGCATTCAACAAGATACTGGAAAAAGAGTTAAGCAAAATTGTATCAGCCAACAGAGGTGACTGGGATGAAAGAATTCCAGTGACACTATGGGCATATAGAACAACGGTTAAAAAACTCCACAAACAAACTCCATTTCAGGTGGTATACGATAGAGAGGCAGTGGTGCCAGTAGAGTTTGTACTACCTAGCATGTTTATTTCAAAAGCAACAAGAATGACAGATAGCAGTGCTTTGCGGGACAGACTGAGCTAGCTGTTAAATCTCGACGAAACACAGTTCCTGGCGGAGTTCCATCAATCTATCAAGAAATGAAGACAGAAGGCTTGGCACTATAGGCACATCTGGAAGAAATCATTTGGCATCGGCCACGAAGTGCTCCTCTACGACAGTAAGTTCCTCAAGTTCCCAGGAAAACTACAAATGCACTGCTTAGGCATGTTCACAATTTCACATGTAAAAGAATCAGGTGTGGTGAGACTCGTGCAACTGGATGGAATCCTACTACCAGGATGGGTGAATGGTGCATTCCTGTAACCTTTCCGCAAGTTTAAAAAAAAAAAAAAAAAAACTTTCAGTATTCATAATAAGGTTGCGGTTAGTAGAAAGATACCGCAACCCATTTGTGTCGGGGAGGGAATAGTGTCAGTAGAGTTAGCATGCCTAGTTGGTAGGAACAGTGGCCATGCGTTTCAAACACCATCAACAGAATACATGTAGGTTCAAACTTTTTCCAAATTTGATGGCCACACACGCACCCATCCCATCCACCGTACCAGTAGTAATTTCCTTATTAAGTAATCAATAAGGAAACTATCAAGATAGCGTCGAAAAATCTTTCCCGTTAAGCATAGAAATAGTTAAAAAATAATCCCATCACGGTAGAATAAAGACGCCATACAGCCCACTCTGTACTTGTCAATCCCACGTCATAGTTGGCACATACCAGTTAGCTGACCATGGCAAAAAGATATCTAGAATACATGCAAAGTCCGCTAGAGTAATTAGTTGATTAAAGCCTCGTTACTCAGGGGATGTCGTGTTAGAACTAGCTACATAACTCTCAGAAGAATGTAGGGAATGGTAGAATTTCAAACACTAGAAGGATTTCAAAAGAACTCAGAAGAACAGGAGCAGCATAAGAGAAACAGAAGACCACCAATGCAAATTGTCTACAGAAGAAGAGGAACAATGGCCAAGAAAATCACATTAGTTCAACAAATTTCTCTAGATGCAAGAATCGAAGTTATGGATGACCTGTATGGGAAATACGACCGGTCGAACCTCATCAACAACGACTTCACACAAGAGTTATAATTCCCAGCAATGAAGAGGGAGGTATATGCAGAATAATTTCAACGGGAGGATGGCACCAGGGCCTCCAAAATCAGGGTATACTTCAAAGGGATACATAATTCCACACTATTCAACTTGAGAAATCTTCCTATGTTCGGCACCCAATTAGTCGCCATGCAGTGTACCAAGCTGTTGGCGAGCAGGATGCATGGAGGTTCCCTATGGTTGGACAAAGAATACCCAATGTCTGCCGAAGATATCTACCGATTGACCGGGTTGGAAAACATGAGGAATGCGGTTAGCACAACATTCCAAGTTGGGGCCAAGCGGGGCAAGAAAGACACAGAGGAAAACATCTACACCCGCTATGGAACGGAGCGGGGGGGGAAACAGTGAAAAGCTAGAGAGAATTAACAAGGATAACATTCAGTTTTCCTACTACCTAATTGCAGGAAAGACGATGAGGCACTTCACAAGAAACGAGTGCACAATGGACACAGTCTCAATAGCAAAACACTTCTGCCAGGGTGAGATACTCAACTAGGCAGCCTTTGTACTCAACAAACTCTTTGAGGCATGCGAAGATGTCTACCGATGGAGCACTAGATTTGTGTTAAGATATTTGGTAATGACATTGGCGATGTGGAAGTGGAGGCCACCCCCAGAAAGGCAGATGGCAACTATTACTGAAGATCAGCCAATTGCACTCAAATATGAACCATGGAGGGCATCGGGGGATCCCAACATCAAGGAAATCAATGAAACGACCTTCTGGAGCTGGTACACACAGATGGTGGACGCCATTTAGTCTGTGGAGAGAATACTCAGGACTCTCCTGGATGAGTTCTCAAGTGACCTCTGGTTCGGGGCTTTGCACATGCATACTTATCTCAGACCACGGTGTGTCAACCCCACCACATTTAAGTTAAGGCCAAAAATATTTGGTCTGACAAAGGAGGCCTTGTGCAAAGAAGTAGAGTCATGGCCACAAGTGGCCTGCGAAATAACAGAGGGGAAGCCTAGGTACCTGTTCAGAGCTATGACGCCACAGAACCAAGAAGGAGAGGGGGTAGAAAGAAGTAGCAGAAGGGCGGAAACGGAAGTAATCCAACCAATGCTGCTCCAAATGGAGGAGAAAATGTTCAAGGTAAGGAGGACAATCGCAAGCTTCAAGCCAAATGAGGGTGAATATCCCAAACATTTTCATGGTTCAACTATGTTGTTCCCAATTATAACACCGCCCCTCTCAATGACACCTCCCACAGGTGTAGCCTAGGCCCCCTCCACAACCCCAATTCCCAAACCACAAAATAAGTGAGTTATACGCACACCCCAAGTTAGCACCCTAGCCCCAGTCGTCAATCTCATTGTTGAGGTTGAGCATTAAATTCCCGCAACTGTCATAGTCAAGGAAATCCCCAACACCGCAACCACTTCAATACATCATTCATGGGAGTCATCCCTGCAAACAGCTTCACCTTCGCAACGGTGTCTGAGCTCTTCCCCTTCGGCCATAGGAGAATATTTGCGGAAGAAAAAGTTTAGTCAACTAGCTGGAAGGAAGGTGCGACCTCGACTTTAGAAATGCCACCTACTAAGAGTACAACACCAATGCTAGGACTAGATCCACTGACTGGAAGACGCCTGGATTCCAATTGGTAGGGTGAAAGAATTGGCCCGTACCTACCCGCACTCCCTATAAAAATCATAGTTCCCCCAAACCCTAGTATCACCCCAGCCACACCACAGTTCACCCTGCAATAACAACAACCATCCTAGCTAGAGCATTTACCCACCTCACATTCTGATAAACCCATTGCAAGTGACCTACCCAACAACTGTTTCCAGAACTAGACACCATGAGGGCTGATACACTTTATCACTGGTCATCAACCTAGTTATTTTCTTTCATTCAGCAAGATGCCCACAAGGCCGAGGGCGTGCATGATAAATTGGTTAAGGAGCATGAGCAACAGACAATTCAATTGCTCACAGTAACGGAAGAACACGATCGCCTGCAAGAGGCAAATACAGGGTTGCAAGCACAAGTGCATCAGCTTATGCATAGATTCCAAACCATGTGGCCAACAGTCGTCGAAGCCAACACGGAAGCACTGGCAGACATGTCCGCCTGCTCCTTGATCAACTGCTACAATCAGATATAGACAACATGTGTGCTCCTAGCAACCACAAATGTGGAGATGAAGAAGAATCTATAGACTGTAAGGTCCGCACTACTATACACTATGGAAATATATGCATGCTCAGTTGAAAGCAAGATGCGAGAGCTAGAAACAAAGCAACAAGCACTAGCTGACGCCCTCACCAATGGATATGCCTTAATGGGAAAAGTCCATGACTGGTCGGGCATTCTAGCTCTGAAGAATCATCAAGTCTAGCTATTGCGAGAGCAGATTCAGTCTCTATTTTCCAACACAAGGGCATGCACAGATCCTATTAAGCTCCAACAACTAAATGAACAAATCGACGTCCTCCAAGCCCAAGTTAACACAATTGAGGAGGAGCCGGCAAGGACGAAGAGGGTAATCTGAGACCTATGGCCCCTACTGCGGATGCAAGTCCTGCTATTGAAAGAGGCATGTGACCCAAGTAGCCAGCAACTGGACGACCTGCAGGTCCAATAGACGACAACCCTTACATCATAGTCAGCTGAGACATTTACACAAAGTGTAGATGTGATCCTCGCAAACTAGAACTTGGCTATCCAGCGATACAATGAGTTCAGGCAGCAGAAAACAATAACAATCCTCGAGTTGGAGCCTTCGTTTGGAACAGAGGAGTCACAAGGTCACGAAAGGGGCACATAAACAAATGCCACACTACAGGTTAGGTTCAAAACAGAAGGAATGCCTATTCCGCAAGAAAGTATCACAACAAAAGAGGTGTCGGAATAACAAACAGTGGAAATAGCACTGGTAGCAACACAGCCGCCACCCGTAGAACCCATGGAGATAGCACCAAAGGCACCAGAGGTCGAAATGACTTGACTCGGGGACGAGTCAAGAAATTGTGGTCAAGTCCTGTTAGAGCCTTCGTTATTTTGAGGAGTTTTAACCAGTTTTGACCAACCGTAGGGCGGGAAAGGACATGATCCGAATTGGATCCTCAAACAATTCCATGATTGGTAAGAATGAATGACAGACTTCAATAAATCTTATAGCTATCAGAAATAACCTCTGAATAATGGCAATTTGTAGCCAACATGGAGCAACGAGGACCTTTGGTCAAAGCACGTTGACCGTTGGCCCATGGAGACCACGCATGGTGCAAAAATGACAATTGGGAAGCTCAGATCTGGAAATGGAGGTTGTTTCTGATGTGCTAATCGTGTATCGCTAGGCAAAACCCCTCAAGAAGGAAAGACCCCGAGCGCTCAGTCACAAGGGAAACCAGAAAACCATGGAAAAGTGATAAAACCGACAAGGCGGGTCCCACACTCAAAACTGGTGGAACATCGAAGGAATTTCAGGTGGTAAGTGGATTTGGTCGAGGACCCAGCAATTCCATACACCAAGTGACGCGTTTCTAGAGGGGAGAGAGAAAACCCACTTACATCACAGAGTAACAATCGAGCAACTCAACTGTGCAATAAGAGCGAAGACCATAGGATCTGGGGGCTCCAAATCAACGCTGGAGGTTCAACCTAATGGATGACTGGACTCAAGGGAGAAATAAACTATATCGCATAAGATTTGAAGTCTGATTTGACCAATGAATTGACAAAAGGATATGTTTCACAGGAATCAAGGAAATAACGGAAAAAACCACCGTTCAGGAAGAACTGACACTCAATTCACAAAGACACAGGTGGCCACCTCTCTGTGAAGCGTTACACAGCGATGATGATGCAGGGTAGAGGAGTCCTAGTGGATAGAGGCAGGTGATCCAGAGAACCAGAAGCAAAAATGAACAGTTAGAGGAACGAATTGGCTTTAAATCCACGAGCTGACAGGAAGCAGGGGGACAGTGAGGAAGAGAAGCAGTGAAGAAGTCGAAGGCCGAGAGACACAGAAAGAGAGGTAGAGTTGCAAAGGGTAGAGAAGTCGAGCTGACCATTAGATTAAGGGAAACATCGAGTAGACAGAGACCAATTGAGGTCGAAATTCGGTAAGAGGATTCTGTGAACTCTAAGGACTTGGGAATTCCAAGTGTCATCCTACTGATCATCCTCTATCAAGTGAGACTCAGATTGAGCTCCTTATTGTAAGATTCTACTTTAAAAACATAATAAAAAGACCACCACTGAAGGCTGGACCAAGATACATAGCCCAGGAGGATTGGGTGAACTCCTTATTAAATTTTGTTGTGTTTATGTTTGCTTACAGTGATCTCTTATTGTTTCAAGTGTCTGTGTATTTCGCAATCTTATCGATTCGTTGCACAAGATAACATAGACACACACACCAGCACATGAGTCTGTAGCACCTTCATTAATTTCCTGAGGTCACCTAGGGGTGATTTTAGATCAAGTGGTATTAGAGCTATAGGTTGTTAAGGTTAGACAAGCTTGTGCTAGAATTAGTTTTTGAATGCTAACTAGATCAAAGCTCAAATTAGGAGAAGGAGAGTTGGTCGAAACTAATCCTGAAATTGGAAGAGTCTACCCTCATAAGACAATGTCGAAGGAAGCTTCCATGGGCCCAGACTCTCAATTTATAGATAGTTTCCTGGCCATGAGATCCATGGTAGAGGAAATGTATAAGGAATTTAGAAAACATAAAGATGAGGAATCATCAGGCTCCAAACAAGATAAAGGAGAAGAAGAGTCTCTCCTCCATTACCACTCAAAAGGAAAAGGGAAAGAAGAAAACTTTCTCACACCTCCTAATAGCCCTGAACATAAAAAGAAGACATATTTGATTAAACTAGATGTTAAATTTGATTTACCAATATATGATGGAGAGTTGAATGCATAAAAGCTAGAAAATTAGATCAGACAAATTCATGTTTATTGTAGAGTGCAGAGTATCGACTCAGACAAGAGCAAGATTTAGCTGGCCAGCCTACACCTTGGGGGCACTGCCTTAGTATGGTGGGAAGGAAAGACTCAAGCTTACATGAAGAGACATGGTAAGACTCTTTTTGTCTGGAGTGAATTTGTTTCTGCAATCAAAAAGCAGTTATATCCATTGGCCTACATGCAACAAGCAATGATGAGCTGGCAAACTCTTCACCAATTGAAAGGGCAAAGTGTACAAGGTTACACCAAAGAATTTAGGAAGAGAGCTTTGATTCTAGGAATCTCATTAGACTCACCTGAGACTCTGTTGAAGTACATCGGTGGTCT
>APFE030068282.1:0-18888 GCA_000404065.3 Pinus taeda
CGCTCAACCGACTCCGTGAGCTCCAAAGGTCAAATTGTTCTGACAGGAGTTAAGAGCCTTTAATGTTTCATTAAAGATTGTAATAACTTTTTATCTACAATTTCTGTACGAGTTAATGAAGATATTTTACCTCTCAGATGACTCAATGCCTGAGATATTTTGTATAAGACTACTATATATTCCCCCTCGCATTTGTTAGCAGGGGTTGGACATTGGATGTAAGAAATCCTTCATATCTATTTTGCTCCTCTTTTACTATAATTCTCAGAGAAGTAATACAAAGGATGATGGAATTTCCAAAGCTCTGTGTTGCCTGATCTTGTCTGGTGTTTAGCTGAAAGTTGCAGGATTCCTGCGTATCTCATGACTCAATAAGTTTCTCTTGTAACTCTTTCTTATGTGTTTGTTACCTTTCATATATCTTTCATGTTTCCCATGTTTAAACAGTTAATAGCAAGGAAAAAGAATAGTTCCAGGATTTAATCACAGATTACCCTGAACTCAATCTAAGCTATTTTGAATGTCATTTCTTCAGTTATAGTAATGAAAGCGTAATTCTTAAATGCTACCATTTCACACTATTTCATCACAGTGATTATTGTTTCAGGAATTCAAGTTTGCTCCTGAGGAATACATCCCTTTCTCACATCCCAGCTTAGTGAAAAATTCTTAACTACTTTTCACTGGTTATTTGCACTCCATTATCACAATTTAAAGTTTGTTTCATGAAGTATCTAAACGGCCCTGTAACTCCAGCTGCATCAAACTCAGGATTTCAAGAAACCAACAGCCACAGACTCCATTGCCCAATGGACTAATTTTACTGGCAGAACTATACTTTAAAGTTTCAGAAAGACATCCTCCCAACCAAACATAAAACAAAAACCTAAACTTCATAACTAGCCTAAAAATTTCCATAGAACAGAGACAAACCTTTAAGAGAGAGCCCTCTCTGATTACAGCTGGGCTAGAAGCTGTAATCCAAAGATTGGTTAGTGGTTACCCCGGCCGTATTCCCTTGGGAGTCATAGGGAACAACCTGGGTGTTAACACAGACATCATACCAGATATGTCGAAGTGGATCAATTGCAATATGTTTGTGGTCTTGCTATTACTTGAGGGGAATGGTCCCCTTGTAAGTTTTCCTTCAGCACATCCTGGCATACACCTTCATGCTCTACTTTGAACTCGGGCATACTTGTCACCATTTGTCTCACATTGGGTAGGGCCTTAGAAATGAAAATGGGCGAACCTCTGATGCCATAGTTCAGATTATGGAGATGTCTCGCAAGACATGGCTCCCAATGGACTTCCTCCAACTTGATACAAAGTGTCAACCCTGAACCCAAGAGTAAAAGCATCTTTGAAATTTCTTTTCCAAACACATACCTTTCCATCGATAAAAGCCACCTTGAATCCTTTATTTTCCATTGTTGAAATAGACACCAAGTTCTTCTTGAGATCGGGTACATATAGTACTTCTTGCAAATGAATAGTGTTACCTTGATTCAATTGAAGGGTAACATTCCCTACTCCCTTCATGGGATAGGCGGCATCGTCTCCAAGGATGATCTCCGAGTTTGTCTCCTTTTCTATCAAATTAGAGAGGGCTTCCTTGTATCTGGTGAAGTGCCTTGAGGCACCACTATCAATTGGCCAATTTCCCAAAGTGTCCAGAGGAGAGGCAGTGGAGAGGGTCGATATAACATAGTACTCTTTTTGCTTATTGTTAACAACATTGGATTCATCATACCTGGAGTTCCTTGATTTCTTGGAGGGTCGACCATTTCCTTGATGTCCCACATTTCTTTTTCCTTTGCCATTGGACCTGCCATTCCTTTGATTGTTGTTGTTGGAGTTGCCCCTGGAGTTGTTATGATAGTCATCATCTCAAGTTGTATCCCTTCTATTAGAACACTCCCTTGCATAGTGGCCAAACTTATTGCAAACAAATCATCTTCCCTTCCTTCTATTTTTGAATCCCGATCTTCCTTGACTTTGCTTCTTTGAACCTGCATTGTTCTTCTTCTTGGCATGAGCGAAGAATGCAGTGGGGTTGCTTCTATTAGAAGGCATTTCTTGCTCCACCATTCTTTTTTCTTCTTGAATGCATCTTGACATCAATTCTTCAAACCCTAGAATTGAATCATTGTTGAGTATAGTGGTTCTAAATACATACCACTCAAGGGGGAGTCCTCCAAGGGTGGTGAGAGTAAGTTTCCTGTCAGGAATGACTTCTCCAATCGAGAGTAGATCATTCTTGATCTCAGTAATCCTCAAGAAATAGGATTGAATGTCTCCGTCCTTGCCCTTCTTAATATCCTTCAACTTATACTTGAGAAAGAGAATTTGATTAGAATTACTAACCTTGCACATGTCGACCAACCTGTCGTATATTGCCTTAGACGTCTTCAATTCGAAGATATGGGCCACTAGATGCTTTTCATTGGAATCGTTGATAATCCTCTTCGCTTTGACTTCAGCCTTACTGTACTTGGTCTTCACAGCAGCCGGTGCATTTGAAGGAGGCTCAGGGATTTTACCCTGCACATAATCCATCACTTCCTTCTCTTCCAAGGTCAAATCAAGAGACATCTTCCATCCATGCTAGTCAGATTTATCATGGAGCTTGTCTTCAGCCGGGAAGTAGGATGAGGAACCCATTGAGTTTTTTTGTCCTTGTCCAACTATCTTTGGTGATTGATATTTCACTCTTGCATGGGCTGTCATCAACTCAGCTCTGATACCATGTTAATTTTAGGCAACAATGGTATGTTCTATGCTTTACAGCAATTTTACTTCAATTTCTTTATGAGCCCAATATCAATTTCAGTTTAGCAATCACATAAACATGTAAGTAAAATGTTGATAGAACATAAACATAAACAGTAGAAGACAAGCCAAGACAAGAGGACACAAGATGTGGCATTAGCAAGGGACAAACCCTGATGTGGGGAAACCCTTGATCAACAGAGAGAGATAGTACAATTTACAAATTCTGGTAATTTATAACAGAAGCAAAAGAGCCCTAACCAGAAAAGTCAACGCTGGTCAAAAAGGCAGATTTCTTCCTCAATTCAGCTCGGTCAAACCCAGTCAACTTCAGCCTCCAATAGCAAGTCTAATCAGCACAAAACAGTCCGAAAAAGTCCAGTCAAAACTGGTCAACAAAAGTCAACCCTGCAGCCAGCCCTAGTACAGTGAACACTGGTCAAACAGGAGGTCAGATTGCCTCAGTTCTTGTGCCCCGATCTGCGGCCTGCTAGGACAGAATTTATCCACCCAAAATCGCACTAAAACAGGGCAACACAGGCCAAAACAGCCTTCTGGAAATTCAGTCAAACCTGGTCAACGCTGAAACAGAAAATGACTATCCTTTCCTTCGCACGTGTGGAGAGAGAAGCTACCCAGAAATTCGTACCTAATCAAATGAGGGGAGAGAGATGTGTGAAGATGGAGTGTGTCCAAATGAGGAGGCGGCATCATGAATATATAGACAAACGTTGAGGATGAATAGGCGTGATTGTTGGGCTTCTGAGACTAAATGAGTTTGTTGGCCAACCTTGACAATCTGTCCATAATCAAAATAAATTCATAACTTCATTTGTACTTGTCAGAATCAGATGATCTTTAGATCAATCCTATACCTCTCGGAGAGAGGAATCCAAGAAAAATATCAGTTGTCATAAAAAAGATGACACATGTGGAGTTTGGCCCTAGTTGCCAATGTTAACACCTAATAAGGTCAACTTCATTCTGGTAGGCCGACATATCTTCTTGCAGGCCAACTTGGTCTTGGAGGGTAACTTTTGACACGTTTGACTCACAATTAATTCTGTTGATTTGATACAAAATGCCCAATAGGGTCTTAGTACATATGACAATGACTCTTTGACTCTATGACAAATCCTAGATGCACACAATGGGCGCTTGACCTAAAAACAATTTAACCTAGAGCATGAAAATCATGCTATAAAAATAATAATAATAAATTTCCTCTCTTTTACATCAAATACAAAAATCAAGAGTACATAAGACATTATGAAGACCGGACCTAGTTAAATATTTCAACTAGTGGTCATACCCAGCTCAATGAAGAGCCAGTGATAACAGGAGAGAGTGGTTTGTGATGATCTAATTCAATCCAAAAGTGGAAGGATTTATAAATACCCACCCTATAGGAGGGAACCTTAATTATACTTAAGTACAGAGGAGGCACTCTCATCTTAGAATCTGAAATATCTCTGTATTCGTGTTTTCAAGGCTAGGGTCTTTGATTTCCAGACTATTTCTAAATATCCTAGGTTGTAGGCTTGTCTTCTAGAATAAGCTGTAATTTTGATTATCATAGAGTACTATAATAAAGTAGATACAATGTATGAATCTGAAATATCTCTGTATTCGTGTTTTCAAGGCTAGGGTCTTTGATTTCCAGACTATTTCTAAATATCCTAGGTTGTAGGCTTGTCTTCTAGAATAAGCTGTAATTTTGATTATCATAGAGTACTATAATAAAGTAGATACAATGTATTTTTTGATGCAACAATGCATACGTAGCACAAGAAACAGTTTTTGAAACCTTTAGGAGCATATCAATGTATATTTGATCTCTATTTCAGAAATATCTATGTAAGGATTTTTTTTTTCTTCTTTGGGTGGAAAAATACCTTTCCATCATCAAGATATAACTACTAAATTCCTGAAGATACCACCACTAATCTACTAATCATCTAGAATATGATCTTGATATGTCCATTTGATAAGGAAGTGTTGTAAAGAGTCATTATTATAAGAGGGAGAGCCTATAAAAGTGAGTGGACATGGCCAACTCAATGGACAGTCAATTGTCATTGAAGGAAGAGAGAGTGAGTTTGTGATAATCCAACTCAATGTAAAAGTGGACAAATTATATGTTGGGAGAATGTTGCCACCAAATTGTTCATCATCTAGGAGAATATGATACCAAACTACCCATCCAAAAAAGAAGTGTTAAAAGAAACATTTTGTATAGGAATCAACTATGAGTTGCTCACCTTCTGAAGGAAAGTTATCCCTGAACTGCTTGTCTACTAAAGGAATGTTGCCACCTAACTATTCGTCTACTAGAAAATTGTAAACTTTGTCACTAACTTGCTCATCTGATGGAGGAGGGCTACAAGAAAAACCCAGCCATACTGCACATCTATTGGAAGAATAGTGCCACTGATTTGTCCATCTAAATAAATGTCAAAAGGAACATCTTGTAAGAGAATAAAGATAAAAGTACAAAACACTAATAAGATTTGTTGTAGCTAAAAGGAGAATAGGAAGACCCAACTCCATACATCTGGAGAAGCTTAAAAACATCTAAGAAACTCAAATGCAAGATGGGTGTAGATGTATGAAATTTGAATAGCCAATACAGAAACTCCCAAGAAAGCACAATTGAGAAGGAAGCTAGAATACATTCTGAGAATGTAAACACGATGGAGGGAACTCAAATACAGGATAGGTGTGCCAGTGTACATACCCAACACAAATGCAACCGAGAAACACAACTCAAAAGGGAGCCCAAGTACAAGAAGATAGGGGGTTTATCAATACCCAACTCCTCATAAAGAGTGGTTGTGGCCAAAATATAGAATATAGGAAATACAAGTGAGAGTTGTTGTGTGGATAATCAATTCGAAAAGATGGTCAACTATAGACAAAACAAAGAAATGAGAGGGGTAACGAAAATCCATTTCAACATAGGGCTGGCCCTGGTCACAACATCCACCCTAAAGATGGACAAGAGGCTAGGGAGAGAAAGGATTAGATAGTACCTTTTCCCCATAATGTTGAACATTGACCATCTGAAGATAGAACTTCCCCAAAACATCATAGTACCAATACCAACATGGTTCCACAGCCAAGTAAAGGGGGCTTCTAGATGAACTTTTAAAGACAGAACCACTGAAGTAAGCTGGTTAACCGAAGGAGCACCAAGAACCACAATTTGGTGATGAGACTGACGCTACCATTGAAAGTACAACCAAGAGAAACCAAAAGAATGATCCTGCATATAGCATGTCCAAGAAGGACAAATATAACAGTGAGAAAGACAAGGATCCACTAAAAGAAGCTACAATAGAGTCATCAATAAAAGAAGTGAGAAAGATCTTGTGGACTTGTGAGTGGAAACCACATCAAAGGAGCTGTAAGGGGTCTTCCTTTGCAAACAAACATCCACAGCCTTGTAAGAGGCACTATAAGTCTATAACTCACCTCCATAAGCTAAGGAGCAAGCTCGCATGACCAACCACTACATCCAATAGAAAGGTACCAACCCCTGAAATATAATGGATATCTTCAAAAAAAGCGGAATCAATACCAGGAACATCCTCTTATAAAACTAGTACAATCCAATCTGCAAAGTAAACCACCATATGCATGTCAAAAAAACAGTCCATCCAGTTCAGTAAAAGGATGTCTCCATGAAGACTTCAATAGAACCTACTATAGGGGCCAAAAAAAAAGTTTGCCACCCTACAATAAAGATGAGCCAGAAACCCTTTTTCTGCATCCCTTAGGGAAAATGCCACTAATCAATAGTTTCTCAAATCCATAGTATAACCGAGAAAATTCAGCTACCAAGCAATCCCCCAGATCAAACATGAGAAGAGGTCCCCCCTAGAGGCCCTAGAGAAGAAAATTTGAACTTCTGGGTCTGCAATGATAATGTCACTAGCAAAGGTATTTGAAAAAAAACCCTAAAAGTAGGAGAAAACCACATAATACCAGCATTGTTCCAAAATAAGGCAGTAAGTTTTGGCTGAAATAGCAAGAAAAATAGGGTGTACTACCCTAGAAGAAAATCATTCCGCAAAAAGAAACCTATAAATTTGCTGGAAAACCCAAAAAGATCACCAAATGAGGAGGGCACTGGAGGTGAAGATAGTTAAAAAAACCTGAAAACTGTTGTTGTCCCAAAACAAAACTGAAAAGTCCCTAGTTTCAGACATGCACCATCCTGAAAATGCATAACTTGGTCTGAAAAGGGAGGAAAAGAGGAGAGTGGCCCTAGAAAGGTATCTGAAAAGAATCCCCTTAAGTTCACTGAACAGACCAAAAACTACCAGAGGGATTTGTTGAAAAAAACCCTAGAAATTTGTTGTTCTCCCAAAACAGTCCTCACTGCTGTAAACCCTCATTTCAAACCAGAAACAGCCCTGTAAACAGCGTTGGATAGGGAAGGAAGAGTCACAATGGTCTGATACTATGTTGAGTTCATAGATCTATAGTGACAACTTCAGCAAACCTTAATTCAACCAAGTAACACTTCAAATTTATAACAGCACTAATCAAGAGTAGACCACACCAAAAGGAGATCTCAAGAGAGAGTGAATTCATGAACAAGAAAGATATGGTACCTGTAGGCTTAAGAATCATCTCTGTAGGCTAAAGAACCAATCACAAGATGAATCAATATGATGTTAAAAATGAGGCATGGATTGTGTATTTATGCACAACTCATGAGGTGGGGCATCTTCCCACGTGAGGGGGTTATGGGTCCATATAAATGCTTAGGCCAACCTTGGTCACCTAAAATAATGTAAAATAATGTTGACTTGGTCACCTCTTAAGCCATAACCTAGTGATACAATTATTGAGGGTGCTTAGCATAAATGACCACAATTAATGATGGAACTTGTCTATTTCCAAAGAGGAAGAAGTTATCTAGGTTGAAGAAGCAATTCCAAAGAAAAAGCAGATTCCAAAAAAGGGTGAAGAAGAAGCAGCAATTTCTGATTAAGACAAGATAGTCTCAACCACAGCAATTATAAATGAAGCAACTTCAGTGGAAACCAAGGTAGAGAACACAGACAAGGTAAGTTGAAAACCACTGGATCAAGCACATTGATGGTTCCAATTTCCAACTATTGAATAAAACTAAAAAGTGTAGCCAAGAGGCTACCCAACATTCAGGATTGGAAAATGTTGGGTATAAAGGAACCTTAGAAGAGTTATTAGAACCCTTGAAAACTTATTAAATTATTAAAGCGGATCAAAATTGACTAAATCAACAAACCTGTCATCCTAATTCAAAGTTCACCCTGTCAACTCTTCATTTTTCACATAAAGGATGAAGGATTAGATTGAGGGGTAATGTATGTTACAATAAGAAGTATTCCTTTGTTGTTGTAAGAATAATAGTCATTGTAAATAAGACCCTAGTACAGCTCGTGCAATTTGATGATTGGATCATAAGGAAGGGATGGGGAATAAATTGATTGTGATGTAATATGCTAAGTACAAGACCTTTTCACCGTGGGTTTTCCTTCCATCATGCAGGTTGTTTCCCATATAATATTTCTGTATTGTGATGTGATTGAAGAATGGTTGCTTAACTGTATACATGTTTAAATTTGCTCCAGTACTTCCACTATATCTCGATAAAAGATTTTGTAAATTATGTTGATCTTCTTATGATTTGACAAGCATACAATTAAGTTCAGGTTGAACCAGTTTTTGATTTGACAACTATAAATACTAGCCATCAGCTAAAGGAAATTAAGCAGGGGGCAACATAAAGTAAACATTATTTGAAGAGTGTATGAATGCAAAAACCTAAATTAAGCACATGGAATAATATTTTGCATTATGCGAGAATATATGGGCATAATGCATGGCTCCTCCATTTCTTTGGCTTCTGAGGAGTGATTTTTCACTAAATCACTGTTGCTAAGTTGGATTCAAAAAACAGACCATTGTCAACTACCGCATATTGCAATTCCAATTTGTGGCTTCTATAGAGGGTCCTTAAAAAAATATGCTATAGCAAAAATGCCACATTATTAGAAATTGCTAATACTTTCGTGTCTATGAGTTGATGCCCATATGGGTAGAGCCTCCCCTATCTTCAGGGCATACATATATGGAATAATGGGCCTTTGCCACCGCCCCAAACTTATTTCAAGTCACTTTGCTGGATCCTTTTGGAGAATGTGATTTGGAAAGTGCCACATGTCATCAAAACCACTATGAACAAAATCATATGTGAATAGACTGTGATAATTGAAAATTCACAAGCGACCGGGTGCAGACCTCGCACGCGGTAAGAACATGGGTGCCTAATATGTTGGAGTTATGTTTGTCCATCTCAAAATCAAAATCGAATTCTTCATAGTCTCCATTATTAAAATATTTCCACATTCTTATAGAACATAAATTGCTGCTTACATTGTCCAATCCCTTGATTCCAACCATCAAACTGTCATTTCAGTTTTTAGAATTACTTGCTAATTTTGTTTGTATTAATACTTCATTCATGATCATTCATGTTCACAAAATACAAAGCAGAGACATGTATACATCATACAATCATGCATTACTTAAACGAAACAGAGACATGTATACGTCATACAATCACACATTACATAGACTGGCAGACACATACGAATTTCCTCTTCCAGTGATCTAAGAAGACTCACCACCAACAAATCGCGGGCGCTGAAGAGAGACCCCATAGATGGAAGGATTGGAATTCGCTGGATTATAATAGTAATTTGCTATCAGAGCCCTCAAATACCTGTAAAACAATGGAGACAACACCATATCATCCTCTACAATGAAGGCAAACTCATCCTCCGAAGATGGCCACCAAGCCTCCAGCCACTGAGCCTGCAACCCAGCATTTTGGGTTCTATAATGGATTACCTTTTCGCCGTGTTTCCAATCAAATTTATCAACATACTTTAAAATCTGGTGGGCATTATTCAACTTGCTGTCAATATCTACAGTACCAGCACTACTCCCCTGTTCTTCAATTTGAAAATGATCAATAAAAACATGAAGTTTCACTCTGTCCTTAACATAATCAGCCCTGGCTAGTGACTCTAGGCATCTGGACACAGACTCTAGCCTATCATAGGCAAGAACTTTAATAACAAAACTGAATTTCTCACTCAACCCGTCTGTTCTAGCTTGGGGTCTCCTTTGCACTAGAGTTCTTTGGGATCCATTTTGGTTCTCATCTACCGGCAAGAATAGGTGTAATTCCGATTGATGGTAGAAATAAATCAAGGTTGCAGCCATCACCAGGAACCCAACAGGAGCCAACAGCTTTTGGGCAGCCACTGATCTGGTCTTTAACCTCTGCGGTACCATGGTAGGTTATCTTCTGCTTACTACACCCTGGGCAGCAATTGGGATCGGCTATTCAACTACGTTCTACATTGTAGATTTCTCCGAATCCGACCTCCCCGTTGTTCTGAAAACTACCCAAATGTTCAGAGATTGTAATAGAATCAGATCAAGTTCCAAAAAGCCTTTCACATGTTCAAAACGATTACTCTTAAATTTGAACTAGAACTAGAACCCATTAACGCAAGTAGGCGCAGCTTTTGCTATGAAACTCTAGACAAGTATACAAAACAAGGCTCCAATAAATACATCTAACACCCTATTTCGACTCGGGGGAATCATGTTCGGTTCATTTTATATGATCTCCAGATTTAGGGCGAGGCCACCTTTAACTATAACTTTGTTTTCCCTTAATTTTCAATAACGCGAAACCTATTTAATTTATTGGTTTTCATTAATAACGCCTTGGCGGCCAGAGAGCAGATATCTCACCTTGGCAGCACAAGAGTCTCGCTTTGCGAAAATCATAAGATCTTAGTATATCGACTTGCAGTTAGTTGGATGTACTCTTGGTGTTATAGTGGGATGTACTCTTGGTGTTATAGTGGCAGTGATGAGGATTAATCCTAAGCCTCCCATAGATTAGGACTAGCAGGTGATTAAACCTT
This sequence comes from Pinus taeda, assembly GCA_000404065.3. Lineage (NCBI taxonomy): Eukaryota > Viridiplantae > Streptophyta > Pinopsida > Pinales > Pinaceae > Pinus > Pinus taeda. Next base: position 10,773 of record APFE030068282.1, read on the forward strand.
CACTATTATCTATTAAGGGAGATTAGTGCTTCATATATATATATAAAATAAACTATAAAGTAAACTTTCACTTTTTAGATCAGTTTTTACATGTGGGATATGTTTTAATTTATTAATATAAATTTATTTTAATTTTGAATTTATTTAGAGCCGCAAGCAATGGGAAATTCTACACTTGTTTGAGTTACAAGCGGAATCAATGGACTGGACAAAAGATGGATGCTATGATTCTTATATAGTAGTTTAAAGATATACTTCAACCCTTCATATAGAGATTATGCATTAATAAATCATACACATGGATCTGTAAGGAATCATGAAATAATTTCTAGCAGCTATTGTAGCACACATGCATAGAAGAATATGAACATAATGGAATTAATAGAAGGAAAACATATTGTAACGCTAAGAAGGAGGAATCACCACCATTTCTGTGATAGTCTGAAGATCTGCCTGTGTAAAGTTATATAATCTAAGATAACAGTCATTCATTTACAAAGTTATGAGCCAAAATATGGTATCACAGAGTTCAGCCCTCTCGGGTGAGAATTTCTGGAACCTTTGTATAATATTACTTCCCCCTATTTATAAGAGGAGGGGGAGCTGGAATTACATCCTACAAAATATCTGAGCCCGAGCCCCCACTGTCATGCTAGAGTAACTGTCTTGGTCAATGTTAGGCTCTGTTGCCCCAAAAATATTACAATTGGGATAGAATCCCTTTCTTGGAAATAAACAGAGATAAATGAATACAGAAAGAAAATGGAGAGAGAAAGGAAGAGGTGTCCCTCTACTATCCCTGTGAAAGCTTCATATCAAGCCACGTCCCTGATGTGATGCGTTCCACTTGTTGCTCGGCTATTTTCTGTCAATTCTGCCTTAACTTCCTGAGTGACTTGTTCGGTGGAGTGGGAAAGGCGTGTGCCCAAAAGGTCCTTTTATGTGTAGAGGGATGGGGCACCATGCCATGCCATTAAGTCTTCTTGAGTTCCCCCCATACTGCTCTACAGCAGCACCACGCTCCATCAAAGTCCTTAGCTATTGGCCCATCCGCCCATTTAAATCTATGTGACATTGCTCTCTGTGCAACACAGTCACGAGCCTTTAACATTAAAAACAGACGAACATGTGGGCATTTTTAATTTCCCCTTTGGCCCTCATGTTTTCAGTTTATTCATTCATGTGATCGGGGCCTGAACCAAGCGCTTAGCCCTTTGGGCATTAAGGCTCTCAATTGTCGCATGGGGGCCTTCTCCTTTGTAACCTGAAATGCCTTTGATTTCCCTTTACACCACTTTGGCCGATATCATGGACGCGAAATCCCTATACAATACAACACATAATCTATCGCATCCGGGGGCCCCTTTCCTTAACGCAATTACAACCGGGGAGGAATTTTGGTGGAAGAGAAAGAATTTACATTGTGCGACTGCCAATTGCGATGGGTGATGTCATCATTGCTACGTGTCACACAATGAGTGGTGACACGTGTCACCCGAAAACAACCCCACAGGACCCTATAAAATGCCAAAAATGAGTGACACATGTCCACTTGCCACGTCATCATCCATACATTCTACGTCATCGTTGACGTCAGCTGCCATGTCAGCTTGGTGGACCAATCAAAGGCTGCCACATGGCCTCCTGGAGGAGAGAGAAAAAGGTCAGTCGGGCCTTGGTTTTGTAGGGAATTCCTTTGTATTTGAAAATCGTCTCTCCCCGGGACTTTAACACAGGCATCACAAATTGGTGGTTTTGCAGGTCTTTTTAAGTTGAAACCCTGCTGAATCATTGATCGCAGATCCCCCCTGGAGGAGAGAGAAAGGGGAGGCCCTGCCCTTGGTTTTTTCGTGATTTTATTTGTTAACTATTTCCTGCCCTTCCCCGGTAATGTGAAAATATATCACAAAGTTCTCCCCATGCATGTTTTGGAGTATGTCGTAACTGATGGATTGTTGGATCTCCATTAAAGTCCTTAGCTGCCAGCCCATCCACCCATTTAAATCTGTGACAATGCTCTCTGTGCAACACGGTCGTGGGCCTTTAACATAAAAAACAGACAAATAGGCAGGAGTTTTTTAATTTCCCCTTTGGCCCCTATGATTTCAGTTTATTCATTCATGTGATCAGGGGCTTGAACCAAGCGCTTATCCCTTCGGGCGCTAAGGCTCTCAACTATCGCGTGGGGGTGTTATCCTTTATAACTTGAAATTCCTTTGATTTCCCCTTACACCACACTGGTCGATATCCTAAACGCGAAACCCCTATACAATACAACACATAGCCTATCACATCCGGGGGCCCTTTCCTTATCGCAATCACAGTTGAGGAGGAATTTCGGTAGAAGAGAAAGAATTTACATTGCGTGATTGTCGATTGTGATGGGTGATGTCATCATTGCCACATGTCACCCAGTGAGTGGTGACACATGTCACTTGGTAACAGCCCCATAGGACCCCTAAAAATGCCAAAAATGAGTAACATGTGTCCACCCACCACGTCGTCATTCGTACGTGCTATGTTAGCTTCCATGTCAACTCGGTGGACCAATTAGAGGCCGCCACATGGCCCCTTAGAGGAGGGAGAAAAAGGTCGGTCGAGCCTTGGTTTTGCAGGGAATTCCTTTGTATTTGAAAATCGGCTCTCCCCGGGACTTTAACACAGGCATCACAAATCAGTGGTTTTGGAGGTCTTTTTAAGTTGAAACCCTGCCAAATCGTCGATCGTCGATCGTTGATCCCCCTTAGAGGAGAGAGAAAGGGGAGGCCTTGCCCTTGGTTTTTTCATGATTTTCTTTGTTAACTATTTCCTGCCCTTCCCCAACAGTGTGACAATATATCACAAATTGGCCCCCCCACATGTTTTGGAGTATGTTGTAACTGATGGACTATTGGATATGTGGGATGCGGGATGTGATATCGGGGCTCAGGACTATGATATGCGATAGAACGTGTGCCTGGACCCGCCAACTGCCTTATATGTGATATTGGCATTCGACGATCATTGATTTTCATTCCACCAATGCTCCTTACCTGCCAGCAAGCCCAATTTACGATTGTGATAAGCCTCCTCGGTCCCGATTGCCATTTACCTCCACATTTAGCCATTTTCCTTTTTTCTGAGTTTTTCAAGGAATTCTTCAATAGGGACTAACTTTTGATCTAGGAACCCCTTTTTGGACTTGTATATACACTCGAAAAAACTTTTTGCGAGCACTACGCAATGGAGAGGGTATGATTTGGCTCTAATAGCCTATGTGGCTTGAAAAATGACTTAAACTTCACTACTTTTAGGCACTTGAGGCAATTGATAACTTGTGAAGCAGTGAGTGACAATATTTCCCTTGTCATGTGTCTTGAGGCTCCACTATTAATAATCCATGAATTGGCATCATTGAGTGTACTTATAAGTGCAGTGAAGAATCCTCGACTCTAGACTCTCCTATATAGATTGTAGATGATCCTTTCAACAAAGCTTCCTGCAATTTTCACAAGATTGAGTCCCATATTCAAAAAACTTGTCATTGAGAGAGTGATATTTTATTCCAAGATTGTTGTCCTTCCTTAAGTGATATCCAACAAATTGATCTTAAAATACTCCTTCTTTCACCTTAACTTTAATACCATGTTGAGAAATCAATGCATGTAAATGTTAGGGTTTGATTCCTCTTTTCTTGATAATTACTTGTGATTTATGTTAATCTCTTTTAATTTCTTATTATGCTATCTTGAATCAAGAAATTACCAAATAAAATGTATGAATATCACAAGAAAAAGGAACATAAGTTATAGGCACTCAACCAGGGAAAAACCCTTATCTAAGGGAAAACCCAATCAAAAACTTCCACTAGTAGATTCAAATCAAGATGAGACAATACAAAACCCCTTTTGACCTATACAAATACCTCCTCCAATCACCAAGTCAACCCTTCATTTAATTAGATGTATTCTACCAATATCTCCAAGTGTCAACTCCCTAGATGCAGCTTTAATAAAAAAATTCACCCCCCAGCTATAAAATTTTGGACCTGCAGCTACTTCCGAATTTCGACCCTAGCTACTCATCCAAAAACCCTAGAAGACTTTGTAGGTGTGAGAGAGATGCCCAAAAACATCAATTTTGTCTTTCCATCTTCTTTCTTCCTTCTCCTTGCTTCTTCACTCTTTTTTTCTTGTCTTGGAGTTGTAGATTGAAATTGTGAGTGAGATGTTGCAAAATAGGCCGAGTTTCACTTCTATTGATACTGCTTCTGTTGGGTCGAATAATCCTAATTGAGGTTGATTTCATCAAGATAGAGCCGACTTGGTGTGGAGGTGACAAATGACTTTTTTGACTAAAAAAAAAATCTTTTTATATGACACAAAAGACGAGGAAGGGTCTAATAAATATGACAATGACTCTCTTGACTCTTGACAAAAGCTAGAAGCCTTCAATGGAGGCTTTAACTTGGAAAATAAATAAAAGAGCCTGAAACCCATGCTTCAAAAATATTTTTCTTTTACAATCAAATTTCTTTTTCTTTTATTTTGATAGATACAATTATGAAGACTGACACTAGTTATGTTCTACTACATAATGCATCTCGCATGTACATGTAGAAACTTCCAAACATGACTCCACATACATCAATCGGAACTACATCTAGTTTTACCTCATAAATAAAATCAACACTGATGGAAAATCTAATTTTGCATTGTTTTGTTACATTTAACTTTGCATCCTTATTTACCCATCCCAATTGATATTGGCTTGGATAATCACAAACTTCCAATCTAAATTTGTTGACAAGCTATGTTGCAATGAAATTTTATTATGATCTCGAGTCAAACAGAGGATCAATCTTTGTTTCCTTGACCTATATCTTTATGTGGAAGAGTTTGGTAATTTCTTTCTCTTCCTATTGCTAAAGGCTACTTAGATTCACATCCTTTTGCACTAACGTACATACAATCTTCCCATCCACATCTTATCTTATACCTGGTTGCTCAAATTGGTAGGCATGAGATTCTTCTTCTTATTATCTTTCTTTTAGTTTTTCAGGTTAAGCTCTGGATGTAACTTCCAACACTTCTCCTCTATATTTCCATCAACATTGTAGTGGTTTCTAGGATTTTTTCACTAGTGTGTTGTGATTCCCAACTTTTTATCTTTTTCACCTTTTAATTTCTTCTTCCCCTCCTTGGAAGCATCATGTTGCTCCTTTTGCTTCAATCCACTTGATTTCCCTTTCTTCAAGCCTATGTTCTCCAGGTATTGTTCTTGTACACAAGCCTCGTCTACTGATTTGGGATTGAATAACATCACTTTCTTCTGCAGATGGTTGTGTAGACCCCCTGAATACTTGAATACATATGACTTCTTTGGGGAGATATCCAACATTATGGCCATCTTTCTAGACTATGTTGTGTACTCTTTTACGCTTTGCCCTTTTTTTTGCTTGAAGTAGTGCCACCAGATCCACTAGTCCTCTACATACCTAATAAGGTAAAATCATGACTTTATGAGGGTTTTGAAGTCCTCCCACTTAGTCACTGGAGTATCTCCCTCCAACCTCAAGGTATCCATGTGGCTTTCCTACCAAGTTAGGGCATGGACCTCTAATTTTAGCCATCCAAATGAAATCATTTATTCTTCCTCAATATGTGGAAACCGAAATATACTTCTAATTGCTACAACCAATGATTTAGCTTTAGAGCATCGATGTTCCCATGGTACGAATTGATATCAACCTTTGCCTCCATTTTGAATATGGATTGTGAATGATTCATGTCACTCAAACTAGGTTGATATTTTTTGGGTCCTTTCTTCGGTTGGATCTTTGTTTCCTCTCGGTCTCCTAATCTCCCCTCTAATTTTTCCATTATAATAAAACCCCCATCTTCTCTGAATATCCCAAGCTTATTGGTCAGGGATGACATGAGGAGATTTACATTATGGTTTATATATGTGACTTTTTTTTATGACCGTAAAAGCCTCTCCTCTACAACATAAAGAGGGATATCACATATTTATTGTTCATGACTAGGGTTTTACAACTTTTGGCTTAACTGATCTAGATCCCCTGCAAATATCCAAAATATACCTAGAGAATCCTAATATGACATGAATATGATTCGTAAACTACCATGATATTTCACTGGATTATTTTCACAACAAATATGATAAAAATATATTTAAATATCTGGAATATACACTATTAGGGTTTTTTTTTTCTTTTGCTTTTTTGATATGTAGATTACGATTAATTGAATATGCATGCAAATTAAAATATGCAAAAAATAGAGAACAATGAAATAAAAACTCACTAACCATGATTAAAACAAGACATGACCTAGGAAACACTTTCGAGACAAAATTGAGTTCGAAGGTGAGGCCGCTCTGCTTTCTTTCTCTAAATAGAAAATGGTTGCGAGTAAAAATAAGTATGGCCTGTGGCCCATGGGCTACTATATTGCACAAATCCTCTATTTGTGTTCTATCTCTTATCCCTCCCGACTATTTTTTCTCATCTATCAAACAAGTGCACTCGAAAAGGATGGGACCCCTTTTCCTCCTAGTGGCCCTGTTATAATACAACCTGATAACCTATGAGTGGTTAGGTTTTCCTACCTCAATTCTTAACCATCGTTACAATATTAACTCTTCTAGAGTCTTCTTCATCATAATCACATGTCTAACCCATTTTCCATGAAAAATGGGGGATAACGTGGCATCCTATCAAATTATGGTGGTGAAAATAGGAAGGTGTCTAGGGCTTCATTTTTGAGGAATTAAGAAGTTTTGACGATGAACCAAAAGGATGATGAAAAGTGGCATACATAGTTGTTGGAAAGTTGTGGGAGTGACAACTGGGAAAAAGGAAGGAACTCATGGAATATGTTATGCTTCTTAACCTGCAAAGTAACACCGAACAGAGAATATGCGAAGAAAAGATACCCAGAACACAGAATATGCGAAGAAAATATACCCAGAAAACAGAATAGCAATGATTTTATTACTCAGAGAGAATTGTTCACAGGCCTCTTCGAGGGGGCAACCTCCAATAGAGCAGAGCTCGAATACAAAACAAGACACGATACTCCTCGCAGGGAGTCTCTATCCTTTATATATGACTCATACATGCAATACCACAGGCCAATACCGTGGGTTTTATTAATATCGTCTATCTAATACTACCGCCCATTTACCCTTAATCTACTACTACCGCCCATTTGCAACTAACTGTGGTCTCGTTATTAATTGCGGGTTAACCACTTTCAAATATTAATATGGGCTTTATTGACTCTTGACTATGACGTGATCCCATGACATAAATAAGGGGGTTAGGGTGGGACCCTAACATGCCCTCCCCCTTAAGACTAGCCTTGTCCTCAACGCTGAAGCTGCGGAAACTGTTGAAGAATAGTGGCTGTTTCCCAAGTTGTATCTTCCGGAGAGGTGTCTTTCCATTTGACGAGGACTTCCTTAATCATGCGGCCGCGCAGGTGCTTGTCTCGTGTGTCGAGAACCTGTTCCGGTTGAAGCCAGATTGACCCTTCCTCGTCCAATTCAGGTACACTGGTTTGAACTCGGCAATTGTTCCCAATCACTTTCTTGAGGCACGATACATGGAAAACTGGGTGGATTTTTGCTGTAGGTGGCAAAGCCAACTTGTAAGCCACTTCTCCAATGCGCTGAAGTACTTGGTATGGTCCATAGAATTTTGGAGAGAGCTTTTGACAACCCTTGTCTTTGAGTGATGTTTGCTTATATGGTTGCAGCCTCAAAAAAACCTGATCCCCTTCTTGAAATTGACGCTCTGAGCGATGTTGGTCAGCCTGTTGCTTCATACGGTTCTGAGCTTGATGAAGATTCTCGCGCAAGTGGGCGAGCATGGTTGCGCGGTGTTGTAGGAGTTGATCCACGGCTTGGACTTTGGAGCACCCTGTGAGATAAGAAGTAGGGGAAGGCGGAAGTTGACCATAGACTGCTTCATAGGGAGTCATTTTGGTGGTGGCATGATAGTTGGTGTTATACCACCATTCCGCCAGAGGTAACCACTGTACCAAAGGTGTTGCTTTTCTGAAGTGAAACACCTAAGGTAGGTTTCTAGACATTTGTTGACTGCTTCGGTTTG
>APFE030068282.1:23214-103034 GCA_000404065.3 Pinus taeda
GGTTAGAACCGTCAAATTTCTGCATATCCAACTTGGGAGGTCACTGACTGAGTGGGAGATTTCTGTTGGGTGGTGGATGGGTGCGCCAATCATGAGGAGAGTGGCTAGACTCACCCTCATGGTCATTATAGTGGTCCTCGAGAGCTGGCTCCTTGCCCTTAACAAAGGCTTGCCTGACCATGCTCTTTAGTTCGTCAAGCGAATTTTTGAGCTCGCTCATATTTGTTTCAAGTTTGTCTAGTCTTTCATTGGCCATTGCTTGAGCTCTAGTTGCTACCATACACCAACTTGCTAAAAAATTGGGACCGCAAAATTTTTTTTTGTGCAGAAATTGAATGGTACCACCATCCTCAGCTCGTTGTCTTGATGCTGATGGGCTAGATCACAAATAAGTGCTTCAGAAGATCTCAGACTTTTTTTTTTTTTAGAAAACTCCTAACGGAGTTTTACTCCTTCTTGATCAATACTGTAGTCGTCAAATCCTCAAAATGTCACTGCCGCCAAAAGTCCTGCAAAAATTATAGCCAGGCACAGGAACCCTTCACAACTACTCCGATCTGGTGGATCTGAGAGATCTGAATCGTGGATCACTGCTGCTGCTGATCTGATAGAGCTGCGTGACTGATGTCTGCTGCTGCTGCACTTGCTGATCTGGAATAGATGATGTGTGATCCCCCGATAGAAAGGGAACTATGGTCTTGAGGAGTGTCAGGTGCTACAGATCGCAATATACATAAGGGTCTGACAGTAGTACTCGACCTAATGTTTCAGGGTTCTAACTAAGGAGGATCGACCGTACCCTTAGCCGTACAACCCGACTACCCTATCGTACGGGCGAGTAATCTCTCCGAGTGCTGTTCTCGGTGTATTGTAGCCACAAGACGGCCGAAGGTTTATCTATGGCGAGGCTTCAAGGTAGCTATGGGGCTTCCTATATACCCAGAGGGTACGTGGAAGACAGTGCGTGCGCGGTTCTGTCTAATGCGCTACTACTCGAAGGGGTACCCACAGGGGTTACAAGGGAGTCGAACAGACGTGACCACCTCTTGTATTTCCTGCGTGCATGCCTCCCCAAATCCGCAGGTTTATGCGCTTAACGACATATCCTGTGGTTTAAAGACGCTGGAACACGTCTCTAGCCAAAAAAAAAAATTGCTAAAATTTGGAGATCCCACCGAGCCCTGGAAAGTGCTCTGATACCACATGTTATGCTTCTTAACCTGCAAAGTAACACCGAACAAAGAATATGCGAAGAAAAGATACCCAGAACATAGAATATGCGAAGAAAATATACCCAGAACACAGAATAGCAATGATTTTATTACTCAGAGAGAATTGTTCACAGGCCTCTTCGAGGGGGCAACCTCCAATAGAGCAGAGCTTGAATACAAAACAAGACACGATACTCCTTGCAGGGAGTCTCTATCCTTTATATATGACTCATACATGCAATACCACGGGCCAATACAGTGGGTTCTATTAATATCGTCTATCTAATACTACTACCCATTTACCCTTAATCTACTACTACCGCCCATTTGCAACTAACTATGGTCTCGTTATTAATTGCGGGTTAACCACTTTCAAATATTAATATGGGCTTTATTGACTCTTGACTATGAAGTGATCCCATGACATAAATAAGGGGGTTAGGGTGGGACCCTAACATACTAGTTGTTGCAAAGGAACAACGGGAAGGAGCAGCCATAACTAAACGGGAAAAGAATAAGGATAGTCGAGGAATGGGAACAACCAAGCAAGGAAGAAGGCATAGAGCTAGAGAAAGAACTGGAAGTCTAGGTTGACGTGTAGAGATATGGAAGGATGAGTGAAAAGACAGAGAAAAGAGAACATTGAAAAGAGGTTGTGAAGCTAGGATAGCCACTCTGTGTCAATTATCTCATATGATTTTGTATTGATTTTCCTTGAGAGTCTATACTATGAAAAGAGGCATGTGAGCTTGATGTAATGATATTTCTATACACAGTACTAATGAAGAATGATGCTGGAACATTTGTGTGTTAGTTGAATGTTAATATGGTTCTTTAATTTATTTTATATATGCATGTATTTAAGTAGTCTCTTCTTTATAAACATGTATGACTTGTTGCGATCATACTTATGTGCAGATTGATTCAGTGTTCTTTGACTCTTGGTTCTTTGATGTGATTCCTCTCAATACTAGATTTCAATCCCCATCTAACTAAGGTCACAAAACTCCTCGGGAGAGACTCCTTACCCATTTTGGGTAAGGTGAAAATGTTGGCGTTGTGCTAGGCTATAGTGGAGTTTTGTTGGCCCCTGTGCCCGAACCCGGGGTCTCAACCCTATTTTTATTTTTGCACCAACAAATGGCTCTCTTTCCAGGACCCAAAATTTCAAAAAGGGGTTTGGAATATAGTATTGAGGATCTTTAAGAAAGAACTGCAAAACTGGTGGCATGAGCAACTGGACCAGTTTGTTTCTTAATAATCTCAACTCTATTGATGAAGTATAGGGAATTTGAAGGAAGATGTAATGTACTCGGAACCGGCTAGTGATCAATACAAGATCTTCTGGTGCAATTTTCCAGAATAACTTTACGACTAGTTATGGAGATTGCAAGTGAAAGGAAATCCTAGTGGAAAAAACCCATCTCATCGTGCCTAGACTCAAGAAGGTCTCATCGAGCTACACCACCTTGACACAGATATGATGCAAGTTGCAGGTTGTTGGGTATAGAAAAAGGGCTACATTATTGAGTTCACTGTAGAGAGTCATCAATCTTTTTCTAAATATGAATTTGTGTTCAAATCAGGATTGTGAGGGAAGTTATTGAAGGAGGTTATTATGTGGATTAAGGTTCTTATGGTGGAAGAAGGCTTGTTTCTGTTCCAGAACCTAAGCATGATAGCTTAAACACCTAGTACTGGGGGAATGACCTAAAGGGAGGGATGCTACTGAGCGGGGAACCATGAGAATGTCACAATAATGGATGCAGATGACTTACGAAAGGCCAGGGATATGAGAGTGCAAACGAGAGCGCGAATCGCTGAGAAATGGTGGGAGAGGGCTATATAGGTGATTAAGAGGTGAAAAAAGAGTTTACATAAAGCAGGAGAGGTGTTAAGACATCTGGAAGAGGAAGAAAGTGTGGAAGAAGGTCCAATGGGAAGGGCAGAGATAATCACAACAACTGTGGGTCTGTAAGGTGACAGGGCCCCACCCCTGCTAGTAGAAATGGAAATGTTGGATGGAATGGACCACCTAGGCTTCGAGGAAGGCATGGATGATGCCATGCACTTTGCTATAAGGAGACTATTTGCTCAAGATGATGTATCCAAAGGAATTAATGATTTACCTCCTCGAAGCTCAAGTGGTATCTCTCCTAACCTTCCCTTGGTACTTTATCATAATCCTGATAAATTCCTAAATAAGTTAATAAAAACTATAAGAGTTCATAGTGTGCATTCTAATTACAAAGCTAGTGCTAGTAGCAGTGGAACTAGTAATAGTGGTACAAATATGCAAGGATCATTACAACCTGGTTTGCATGGATTTGTACTCCTCTCCCAAGTTCAGTCAAATATGGAGGCTTCATTCACCAGGTATCCTGAGTTCTCCAGTAAAGGGAACAATGATGTCGAGCAACATTAGTATCTGTGTGAAGCCATTTTGAGGGCCTACTAGACACCAAATGATGTGAAGTTAATTGAATTCTAGACCACTCTTAGAGAAAGAGCCTTGAGATGGTTCAAAAAGTGGTTAGAGCTACACAAGAATCCAACTATAGATGATGTTAAAAGGGAATTTGTGCAAGAATTTAAGCTTCCCGGTACCAATTAGAAAGGGTTGTCAAAATTGTGAGAAATAAAATAATGGGAAGGAGAGACGCATGGGAGATGATTCAAAGATTTAAGGATGTAATTGGTAAACTAAGCTACCCTATAGATCTAAATCAACGAGACTGGTTTATCAAAGAATTATTGCCTCTCACCAGTATGCCATTGACAAAACAAAAAATTGATACTCTACAAGATTATGTGGAGAAAGCAACTTGAATTGAATCTATGGTAGGGTACCCACATGAGTATTGGGGGAAAAATACCTCATGATCCATCCATTTTAGGTCTACAACATCAAATTGCAAACCGGATAGAGAAGTTGAAGGATTTGCAACTAGCATGCTCGACACGACCAAATGTATGGTGTACAAACTCCTTAGTGGAAGGTCATGTTGCTACATAATGCCCAAGGTTGCGAGGCCCAAATACTACCTCTACACCAGTAGGACCACCTAGATCTACACTTACTACAAGGGTTGTGTAAATAGGGACACAAGGATTACACATAGGGCGCAACCAATTTCAGGTATTCCCGAATCAGCAGAGTTTAGCGAAACTAGAGTATTGTGAGGTATGAAGGGGATATGGGCATCCCCCTAATCTTTGCCCGGTACTACAAAAATAATCCAACGTTCCAAACAACAACTACTATGAATTTTGTGCTTCAAAAACTCACCATACTGATTAGTATTGGGCACTAGATGCTCCATCTGACCGTTAGATCGATCAACCTTCCAAATCAACAAGACTCCTTGAGGGTGAGGATGAGGAGGAATAAGCGGAAGTAGGAGAGGAGGCAGAGGCCCACTTCATTGTTACAACTGTGATCAAGAAGGGCATGTTGTGTGAGATTTCCCACTACCACGAAGACCATGGTGCTCTCAGTGCAGGGTCAACACGCATGCAACGAAGGACTATCCAGAGGTGATTGCAAGATGGGAAGAGTGCAACTGCAAGAGGGGAGAAAATTTGATTAATGTGGAGCCTAGGTTGCAGAGGCAACCCCCCTCTCAAATGTCAACATAGTTAAACGTGAAGGCAAAAAGATTGGATCTGACATAAGAGTCACGGAAGAATCGAAGATCATAAGACTAGCCTCACCAAAGTGCTCATATGACCCTGAACAACATAAGCAATATTACAAGGAATCCATAGAGGTTTTCAACAATTTGACAGTAGGTGGAGGGACACAAAGGGAAAACCAAAATCCCTTAGAGTTAAGAGCCCAGACCTACCATAATCCAATGCCCCACCCATAGAATAATGGTTTATATTATTTCTACAAATCATGGAGGATGATAAGATGTTGGGACAATTGCAAAAAAGTCTGAAAGTTGTTATCTTCAACAAGGTGGTTGAGGGAGGAGTCATCTCTACTATCCTACCTGAAAGACACTCTAGGAGGGTGTGGAGGAACAAGAAGAGAACAAGAAGGGAGTTTCAAATTGACACTCAGATTGCAGATTTCCAGATTAAGGAAAACATATTAGATCTAGGCTTCGATGTCAACATTTTACTAAGAAAGACGTGGGAACCCCTGGGAATACCTAAGTTGAAGTTTTCACCAATCCAACTGCATATGGCAAATCAATATTGTATCCTCTCGATTGGACGATTAGAAGGCATGGAAGTTGATATATTGGGGGTGAAGAAATATGCAGACTTTGAAGTGATTGGCATCATGGGGGACAAGGAACCCTACCTGACGTTGCTCGAGATATACTGGGCTTTTGAGAACTACGACATAATTGACTTAAATAAGGAAATAATGACTTTTGGAGTAGAAGGGGTCAGAGTAATTCAACCTCTAGACCCTTATCAAGGACCAAGATTCACAGAACTGACAGATGACAATGAAGAACTAGGATTGTTGGATCAACTGTATAGACTAATAATAGGAAGACAGGAGGATTACATCAACCCAACGGCTAAAGGGTCCATTAGATGGCAAAGCATTCAAAGTTCGGAGGTTGGCACGAAAGTTGCTTGGGATGTGTTGTAGCAGCTATAACCACCCTCCAAAATTTTTCCTTCACTTCGTTTTGGAGCCTTCCTCCTCAAAATCATAGCAACATGTCTTTCACTGCTTAGGTACTTGTGTTTCATTCAAGTTTATCTTTCACTTTGCAGCTTGTGTTTGTTAACTTGTCTTGCTTTCGACCAGAAGCTGACCTCCTGTGACTTTGTTTATACCTAGTTCATGCGTTGTCTTAGAAAACTGCACAATCCTTGAGGGAAACTTGCTTGTATCTCAGGAATTACGCAAAGTAACCCGACAATGAGCCTTGCTCTCCAGAAATGAACAAAGGAGTCCACCAGACAACCTTGCTTAGAGAAATTGCACAGAACATCCCGACACTAGGCTTCAGCTTAGGAATTGCACAAAACTAGCTGGCAACTTGTCTTCATTTGGGAAATTGCGTAGAGCATGAGAGGTAGTCAGAGCCACTCATGCCAAGAATTGTGCATAAACATTCCTCATGTTATTGTCTAATGCATGTGTTGGCAAGTTGCCCTGATCCCTCCAAAAGAAGCAAAAATCAACCCTAAAAATATATATCTATTTTTAGCCCTGGGAGTTAAATTCAAGTTGATTTTAGAAATTTCCCGCCACTTGTCGCTTTTTCCTAGATTTTTGGCATGCACGTCATAAACCCTAAATCTACCGAATCTATTTAAACAATGCCCTAGAACTCATTCCACACATTTGATCTTGGAGCTCTTGCATTCTCCAAGGCATCAAGGAACCTGTGGCACAGCCAGTGAAAATTTTCTGGGTAAGTTCTTCTTTTAAAGTATTTTGTTGCTTTTTTGTCACTTTTGTTTCCTTGGCTTGTGTGAGTGTTATTTCACATGTTTTCCTGAACCACTGCTGGCATTTTAATTTGTTTTAACTTGTAGAAGTGTTGTTTTAAGTTTTTCATTGTAGTTTTTAAGTGTCGCATGCATAACATTGTTTTTGCACTAACGATCGTCGCTACAGCGACTCTCGCAACTAGCTTCGTTGTTCGTCCATTTGACTATTTCCTACATTGGTTTTGATTACATGCATGATCATTCACTCCTATCTACACCATACTTCACTCATGCATCTAGATCTACATGTTTTCAAGTTGCCCTTGGGAAGATTTTGGATGCCTTTGCTCAAATCTTACTTTCTCAGGCATTCTTGAACTCAAAGCTCTGCCTTGGCTCTAGGAATTCCACAAAGGTTTCCTATCAATGGCCCAAGTTGTGCTCTGCGCAGTCCTGGGAGACAGTGCCCAATATTTCGCACTATGTTTGCATAATGCGTAGTCCCAAACAATAGTCATCTAGAATGAACTGCGCATTGTATAGTTCCAGTGCACAGTCAACCCAGTTGGACTACACAGTTCCAGTCAACAACAGGTCTCACTAGCAGCTGAGACTATGCAGTGCGTAGTTCCAACTGACAGTCTCCTAGCCTTGAGAGTCACTACTGCACAATATTGCCCAACAGTCACCTGATTTGTCGCATGATTGATCCTTGAAGTGCATTGTGTTTTTAAACTGACATTTTCTTGTCGTGAGTGTCCACTCTATCTCTAGGTACATCAGTTGTTGAGCAGTATCTTAGTAGTATAGGCATCATGGTTTCCAAGATAGCTGGATCAAAGGACATTGTAGAGAGAAACACTAGAGACGTGGTTGAACATGTGCCAATAAACTTTCCCATCTATGCAAACACACAGTTGTTCATAGTGAAGGACATGAAGATCTCACGGCAAGAAATAAAGGACATATTTGCAAGTAATTTCAAGGAATATTTGGAAGATCGACAAGTCTATGTAAAAATTCACAAAAGGCTTGTGCAGGGTTGCATGCAGGTACCTCACCTTCTCGTGTGCGGATATCATTCACTTGGTTGTCTCACATACTCATCCCGAGACGATGACACTAAGCATCACCAGTGGAACACAACTTGCCACCTTCAGGACGGAAAAATACCATCAAATGTATCACTTGCCACAACTAGTGAACTACATGGATGCATTGTTCTTCACTCCCAACAACAATGTGAACTCAAGAGATATTTTGAAGCGTTAAGTAAAAGAGCCATCGAAGTTCAAGATAACAGACAACCAGGTCTACAAGAGGAAGTCACTCAGGAAGGCTTACCAAATCTTGACCATCTTTATATGTTGCTTGTATGGCCAAGAGAGCATGGAGACCTTCCCACATATTTGGATTTTTATGTTATATCAGTTGGAAAATGAAGGAAGGCCTTTCAACTGGTCGAACATGTTGCCTCTTCTGCTGAAAGTGAATGTGTCAAATGCTGAGAATCTGCATAAGGATGGACAAGAAAGACTCTATATGTCTGTGTACCTTCTTGATGAAATCTATGCCCAACAACAGTTCCTTGGCATGGGTTGGACATGGACACCATCAGAGGATGTTGTGAACGTTTATTGCAAGTTGCTCTCGAAGTGCAACTATCGAGTAGTCATGGCGAGGCTGTCTGACGACTTCATCGCCCCGCTGTACAAGATGATATTTGAACAAGATCCACCTTGCATGTCTAAGGAAACAATGCAGACATTGTTTAACATTGCAGATTGGTATGCCTCACCTGATGGCACCTTCATTAGGATGTTCGACATGGAAAAGCCTCCGCATAAGCTACCAAGATTTGCCACGGACAAGTTGTTCATGCAAGAGGTTGCATACCACATCTCCACAGGGTTATCAATAGGACTGCATAGGAGGAAGAAGGAACTACAACCCACTCTTCCTTTGCGGATTGGGTTGTACGAGATTTGTACCTTGAAAGATGTAGATGTCAAGACCGAGGACTTGAAGAAGTTTGGGTTCAACACCAAGAGATTCAATCCATATGATTCCCACTGCATATGCAAGAACCACTGTGCAAAGGTGTACTACCCATGGATCCATGGGGCATGTCATTGGCCAAAGGAAGATCCTTGGAGGTATTGCTACAACTCCTGTAGGCTCAATGAACCAGTAAGCATGGCTATATAATGGAAAGCGACACTGCAGGAAACAACACCACAGGAAGAAAAAATAGCAAAAAAACAACAATGAGTAGAAAACCGACATAAGACAAAGGCAAGAGGAAGATTGTCGAGAGCGCAATACAAAGGCAAGAGGAAGATTGAAAAAGCATGGATTTAGATGTTGATTTAGAACTATGAGTAGCTCCCTTCGCTCATCACTAGAATTGAGGCTTCCTATGCAGAGTTGTTTAGGAGTCTGGATGTCATATTGCGAATGCACAAGGTCCCTTCCATCATAACCCTCACCCAGGCCATGAGGAAGAACCAAGTCATTCTAGGTGTCGACAAGTACATAGAGTAGCTAATGCATGAAGCCACCAATGATGACTTGCAGCTTAGCGCATAGAACATGCAAAGGTATATCAGTGGTCCAACCACACTCAGGACAATGTTGCACATGCTTCAGGATGAGCTGGGCAGAGGTTTTAGAACCATATACCCGAAATCCTTGGAGGCAAGAGTATGCTTTGACAAAGATGTCATCAAGCGATACCAAGCTTAGTGTCGGTTTGTCACCAAAGATCACCACGAGGAGGTTATCGAGTTGGTCTTTCCCTAAGACCCCAAATGATGTTTTTTTTCTTGTCAGGCTGACTCAAGCCTATTTTTGTCTCGGATGGGTATATGTGGAAATTGTATTATTGTAAATATGTTGTAAGTGAAATTCCAAGTGTCATTAGTGGAATGTGAAAAATCAATGTGTAATGTGAAGAGTCATGATGGTAGTCCAAGAGTCAAAGGGGAATGTCAAGGGTCACCCCACCCTTTGTTATATATAGAACTTCATAACTCATAGTACCGGGATATTGGAGAGCCAAGCTTTTGGCTAGGCATTGCTTAGAGAAGGCTTGGAGAGTATTGTGACGAGCCTTGGCTTCTCCACAACGTAGAGCGAGTACATCTCTTTGGAGGAGCAAGTAGTGTTGACTGTAATGTTCCACTATTGGGGCTATTGGCTGTCAATGGTGTTGTATGGATGGAACTTTCACTTTATATATATAACAGAGCCAACGCGTTTCATGCATATGTTATTATAGTTGGACTCTTTTGGTTGCTTTAGCAATGTATGTTATTTAACTTACGCATTTGTATATGAACTACTTTATATGCAATTGTATGAATATTTTTGCATACGTATTGTTGGTTTAACCGTCACTTTGGATTGTGGACTATTCTTCTTTCTAGCTTGTGATGTCATTTAGCTCATGTGTTCCTTTCAGGTTGTGTACTATTAAAGGATTCTCAGGGACACACTTCCTTTCCCCTCCATGTGTTAGAACCCCCATGCATCTCACTTGACTCACTACAAGGTCACACACTTGCTTCTGACAAAGATATCACACTTTCCTTTGTGCGTTATCGCAGTCAAGGCATTGTGTTACTACCCGTTGCTCGTACTCCTACTCCAAACGGTCGGAGGTCTAGTTGGGACTTCTTACCGGGGATATCCTCTAACATGTTGGTGGGTCCAATATCGTCAACATTTCTGGTATTAAAAGGAGGTCCAGATCACAAGCTGAGTCCTCAAAGTCTATTTTGAATCTCTGCACATTCCTCATGACTTACATCAGAGTTAATCCTCCGAAATGTCTATCTCACGGATGTGATTTTGAAGTGTCAGAAGATCTCCTTGATGACTTGTCACGTAACATATACGATGGTTAAGGCGGAGCAACTTTTCTTAGTCACGGTTTTTCCTTCATGGGTTTCTGTGAAAGAAATGAAATCCATGAGGATCACAATGCTTGCTGACTATTCACATTCAAGTTTCTAGGGCATGTACCGCAATGGTGTGTCACAATGTCCACAACATCCATTCACTCTTATGATTAGATGATCAAAGAGTTGGCCCGTGCTTTCTATCATTACGATCATAAATCACTCAATAAAAAAAAAATTGGAATTATAGACAACACCTGATGAATCCCTTTTGCAATTTTGGAAACGCTTCCAAAATCTCACTTTTCAAATCCCAGAAGATGAAATTGATTGAAAATTTCTTCATGAAATATTTTAGTATCTTCTTCACATATATGAAAATCCTCATGTGTTACAATCATTCGAACCCCTCCCAACATACTTCAGTGTTAGAGCTGCTAAACCCAAAATCGGCAAGTTTGTTGTCACAAGTGACCCTCCATCCGCTTCTCATTAAATAGCTCCAGCTCCACAATGCGAGGTGGGAGAAGGTACACACACATCTATTGAAATGTCGCATCCTCCCACCCCACATGCTCTGAACATCTACACAGATTTGGTTTGCAAACTTGTTGGTTGTCACGTGAACTTGTTATCTCAACCTCCGTCCTCTCGTTTTTTCAATCCTTTACATTTATATTGTGTTGTGTTCTCCTGTTCTAGACTCCACACTTGTTGTTCACAAGGATCAAGTTGGCGATGAAGTTGGTGTTGAGCAGCCAACCTGTGTTGTCATTTATGATGAGTATGTGTGGGAAACTGAAGAAGAACCTGCAGTGAAGGATGACCTCCTTCCGTTCACACCTCATCCACTATTCCCTAACATCTTTTGTGATTATGCCATTTCTGATTTGTCCTGTGAAAATCCATCCCTAGATGTCTTTACTTTCGATCATTCACTGAACACACCCGATGTCAGTACGTCATTTGATTGCGGAGAGGACACATCTTTCTTTCTGAATCCACCCAATATATCATCATTTCTTTCTAAAAACTCAGAGGGTGAACATTCTTATTTCTCATCAACCCCTCTATATGATTCGTCAGATAATGAGGATGCAGAGGAACATCTTGAATTTTCTAATCATGGTTTTCGTGATCTATTTACTCCTTCATTCAATCATGATGCTGATTCATTAGTTGTTGATATTTCTAAGCCACCAGTTTTTGACGATCTACGTGATGATGAAGTGGAAACCCCTCTAGCTCTCAAGGCACTTCAATCTGAGTTTATGGTTATGTCAGGTCCTCCTGTCTTGAGGTCAGTTCCACTTTCGATCGAAAAATCTATTGAAACACCCTAGGCTCCTCATCACTCTCCCATTTGCATTGAAGATAAATCTAGTTCACATATTTCTCATGCTCCATCTCAATCACATGATCCCATCACTCATGCATTGGAGTAATCATACACAATGGGCACTCTTGCAAAACATACGTTTTCTTCCTTTTTCATGTTTGCTCATTTGTCATGGTTGAAAGAGTGTACATGCTCATCTTTTGCGCACAGTGTGTTGCAACACAATGGTATGTCCGCAAAATTTTTTTCTTGCACTTTTACTCTTTTATTTTCTATGGACGCATTCAAACTTCAAGCGTGCTTCTTGTGTGTTGGTTTACTTGAATATATTTCACTATGCCTTCACCAACATGGGCCAACCAATGCACCAATGGCTGCATTGGAAATATCAATTCATGTGAGTAGGCCCATGCTTTGTTTAACGTAGGAGTAGGAGAAGTGTTTTCTTTCTTATTTGTTCTGCTTTATTGTTTTCTTTGCTTGTTCTTCTTTCGTTTACTTTTGTCCTTTGCTTGTCTGTTTTATTTGCTTGTTATGAGCCCGTAGGTTTAGCTTCACATGAAACTGTTTTTGGCTCTTGAGACAAGCATGGTGGAGTACAAGAGGACTTGTACAAATATTAACAATTTATTATCTATTGTCTTCTCTCTTTATGAATAACTTGTTGCCTTCAGTTTATGATACCCTGAAGGAAAATACGTTCTATTTAGAGTGAGTCTTCGTGAAAACACAACGCTTTCACTTTTAACTAGTACCACCTACTCTAATAGGTTTTTATATATTAGGTTAACCCTTTTCAGCTTATTCAAGTAGAGTAAGGTGAGGGGGGAAACCTTAACAGGTATTTCAGAGGTATATATAACATACTTCTCTGAAGGGACAACCTCTTATGCTCTCAGGAAGTTAGGATCCCTCTTCTGTCTCATAAAACAAATAAGTGCATATGCACAATTCTTTGAAAATGAAAAGATGAAAAATGCAAAAATAAAATAATGAAAGAAGAGAAAGGTTTCTTGTGTAGAGAGGTGATGCAAGTAACTCTGTCGGGGCACTGATCAGGCTCGCTAGCAGCAGAGCGATGCTTATGTTCCTGCGTGACTCCTTCGGGGCATTGTCTAGGCATGTTGGCAGCGAAGCAACATAAGAGATGACACTGAAACTCTGACAATTATATTACTTGTGCATCAATATACCCCTCTTCCCCAATAAAAACAACTTAGTTGAATTGGCTTGGTATGTGTGTTGATCGATCAAGAGAATGATAGGGACTATATCTTTAACTTGAGTAAGTGAGGAAGCCATGATGATCAAAGAATCGAACAATACTTCCAGAGGAGTTAGAGTCACTTTTCACGAAACAAGGTCCTTACAGAGAGCTGAAGTTCCACCAGTGTGTTTCCATTGTTGTAACAGCTACAACAACCCTCCAAAATTTTTCCTTCGCTTTGTTTTGGAGCCTCCCTCCTCAAAATATTAGCAACATGTCTTGCACTGCTCAGGTACTTGTGTTTCATTCAAGTTTATCTTTCACTTTTCAGATTGTGTTTTCTAACTTGTCTTACTTTCGACCACAATATGACCTCCCTTGACTTGGTTTGAACCCGGTTCTTGTGCTGTCTTAGGAAACTGCGCAATCCTAGAAAACCTGCCTTGCTCTCAGGAATTACATAGAGAAGCCCTGCTCTCCATAAATGTGCAGAGCAGTTCGACAAACAACCTTGCTAGGAGAAATTACACAGAACATCGTGACACTGGGCTAAGGCTCAAGAATTGCACATACCCAACTTGCAACTTGTCTTCAGCTCATAAATTGTGAAGAGCATGAGAGGCAGCAAAAGCCACTCAGGGCATGAATTCTGTAGAAGCATTCCTGATGTTGTTGTCCAGTGCATGTGCTAACAAGTTGCTTGATTCTTTCTAGAATTGTGCAATCTTCCCATGCATGCATGACAATATTTCACGAAAAAACAAAAAAGAAAAAAGAAAATAACATCCCTAAAAAATAGGGATCTATTTTTAGCACTGGGAGTTACATGCAAGTTGATTTTAGAAACTTTCCGCCACTTGTTGCTTTTTCCTAGATTTTTGGTATGCGCGTCATAAACCCTAAATTTACTAAATCTATTTAAATGATGCACGAGAGCTAATTCTACACAATTTATCTTGGAGCTTTGGCATTCCCCAAAGCATCTAGGAACATTCGACATAGTGAGTGCAACTTTTCTGGGTAAGTTTTGTTTTTAAAATATTTTGCTGCTTTTTCTGTCGCTTTTGTTTCCTTGGCTTTTGTGAGTTTTTTTTGCATGTTTTATTGAACAACTGTTGGAATTTTAGTTTGTTATAACTTGTAGAAGTGTTGTTTTAACTTTTGCATTGTCTTTATTAAGCGTCGCATGAATAACATTGTTTTTGCACTAACGGTTGTTATTGCGGTGACTCTCCCCATCAGCTTCGTTGTTCGTCCATTAGATTGTTTCCTACATTGGTTTTGATTGCATGCCTGATCATTCACTCCTATATGCACTGTCCTTCGCTCATGCATTCATATCTACTCATTTTCAAGTTTCCACCGGGCAGATTTGGGTTGCCTTAGCTCAGATATTGCTTTCCCTGGCATGCTCTGTGCATTCCTGAACTTGAGGCTCTACCTTGGCTCTAGGAATTGTGCAAAGGCTTCCTATCACTGGACCCAGTTGTGCTCTATGAGTCCTGGGAGACAATGCTTAGTCTTTCCAGCTGGGATTGTGCAATGCGCAGTCCCAGCCAACAGTGAAGCTAGACTGAACTACGCATTGTGCAATTCCAGTCCAAAGTCAACTTAGCTGGATTGTGCTTTGCGCAATTCCAATCAGAATCAGGTCTCACTGGCAGCTGAGACTGAGCAATGCATAGTTCCAGCCAATAGATTCCCAACCTTGACAGTCACTACTGTGCAATCTTTCCCAACAATCACCCGGTTTGTTCCATGATCAATCCTTGAAGTGCATTGTGTTTTTAAACTGACATTTGCTTGCCATGAGTATTCGTTCTATCTCCAGGTACATCAGTTGTTTTGTAGTCTCTTAGTAGTACATGCATCATGGTTTCGAAGAGACCTGAATCAAAGGAAATTGTAGAGAACAACACTGGCGACGTGATTGAACAGGTGCTAATAAACTTTCTCATCTATACAGACATGTAATTGATCGTAGAGAATGACATGAAGATCACATGGCAAGAAATAAAGGACATATTTGCAGGCACTTTCAAGGAAGATCTAGAAGATCGATAAGTCTATGTCAACATTCATAAGTCAGGCTTGCACAAGGTTGCATGCAGGTACCCCGCCTTCCCGTGCATAGATATCATTCACTAGGTTGTCTCACATACTGATCCCAGGATGATGACACTGAGAAGCACTAGTGGAACATAGATTTCCACCTTCAGGACATAAAACTACCATTAGATGTATCTCTTGCCACAACTGGTGAACTACATGGATGAACTGTTCTTCACTCCCAACAACAATGTGAACTCAAGAGATATCTTGAAGCATTGGGTAAAAGAACCATCGAAGTTTAGGACGACACCCAACTAGGTCTACAAGACGAAGTCACTCAGGAAGGCTTACCAACTCCTGGTCATCTTTACATGTTGCTTGTATGGCCAAGAGAGCACGGAGACCTTCTTGCAGAGTTGGGTTCTATGTTAGATCAGTTGGAAAATGAAGGAACACCTTTCAACTAGTTAGACATGTTGGCTCTTCAGCTAAAAGGGAATGTGCCAAATGCCCAGAACCCGCCTAAGGATGGAAAAGAAAGATTTTATATGTCTGAGTACCCGCTTGATGCAATCTGTGCCCAACAACAGTTCCCTGACATGGGTTGGACTTGGACACCATCAGAGGATGATGTGCATGTTTATTGCAAGTTTCTCTCTGAGTGTAGCTATCGAGGAGTCATGGTGAGGCTGTCTTATCACTTCATTGCCCCACTGTGCAGGATCATATTTGAAAATGATCCAGCTTGCATGTCCCATGAAGTAATGCAGGAATTTCTTAACACTGTAGATTGTTATTCCTCACTTAGTGGCACCTTCATCAAGATGTTCGGCACAAAGAAGCCTCCACATGAGCTACCAAGGTTTTCAATAGACAAACTAGTCATGCAAGAGGTTGCATACCACATCTCCATAGTGTTATCAATAGGACTACATAGGAGGAAGAAGGCACCATGGCCCACTCTTCCTTTGCATATTGGGTTGTATGAGATCTGTACCTTGAAAGATGAAGATGTCGAGATCGAGGACTTGAAGAAGTTTGGGTTCAACACCAAGAGCTTAAATCTATATGATCCACACTGTATATGTAATAACCACTGTACGGAGGTGTACTACCCATGGATCCACAAGGCATGTCATTGGCTAGAGGAAGATCCTTAGAGGTATTGCTACAACTATTCGAGACTTAATGAACATGTTAGCATGGTTGTAGAATGGAAATTGACATTGCATGCAACAATACCACAGGAAGAAACAATGATAGTAGTAGTGAGTAGCAAACAAGTGCAAGATAAAGGCAAGAGGAATATTTTCAAGAGCGTAGAGGCTGAGCAAAGCTACAAGTGTAAATAATATCCACTTGTTGAGAGAGTAGCTTTGGAGATAGATGAAAAGAGGTGACAACGTGAAAGGAGAGTAGTGTAGAGAAAGAGGGAGAAGCAAAGATTGGAAGAAGCAGAGATGAAGTTGTAGGAAACAGAGAAGAAGTTGAAAGCAGAATAAGAGCTTAGGAGGAGAGAAAGGGAAGAAAGGCATAAACAAGTATAGGAAGAAGGATAAGGTGCAATGACATAGAATATTACATAGATATAGGTTGAGACAGTAGATAAGCCAACAGTTGAAGAAGAGGGTGAGCAGGCATAGGTTCGGGAACTTGCTCAACAGGCTGAGTAGTTGGTTGAGGTAACATACATGGATATGGAATAAGAACTAGAGGATTAAGACATCGATCTCATGTTGAGGGCATCTGAGATCGCACCATAGTCTCCACCACCTCCAGAACCACAACCAATTCTGAGAGAGCAAGGAGAAGTTGTTCTCCTTTGATGATGATCTAGAGTCGGATGTGTACAATCTGGCATTTGATGAGACATAACAGAGGATTGTACATGCACGAAGAAAGCAACTCTCAGATGATCATACATCACCTGCACACACAGAAGAAAGGTTGATTGTACCATATGTTAGAAGACATCCAATTGCCATGGCTGAGGCTTCTAAGGCTTATGAAGAAGCCACACGTTCGATAATCAAGTTATTGATAAAAGAGAATGATAAAATGGTGAAGGACTTGCAAGAGGTCAGGTAAAGAACATAGTAGTTCGTAGGATCCACCATGACAGAGGTGAAGAAAGAAATAGCGGTGAAGATATTGACTTTGGAGGCCACCATGCGGACAATGTATAGAAGATTTGTCATCGTGCATAAAGTGGCTGTCCATCTATATGGTTTTCAGTAGTAGTGCGCGTAGACAACCCAAACTCTCAAAGACATTCACACTTCTATTGCACACATGCAAGAATGGACAATGAGGTACAAGGGAGCCCCACTTTACTTGTAGAAGAGGATGAAGGAAGAGGTTGAGATAGACAAAGCACAAATTTAGATGTTGATCCAAAACTATGAGAAACTCCTTTCGCTCATCACTAGCATTGAGGCTTCCTATGCATGGTTGTTTAGGAGTATGGATGTCATAGTCCGAACGCACAAGATCCCTTCCATTGGAACCCTCACCCAGGCCATGAGGAAGAACCAAGTCATGCTGGATGTCAACAAGTACATAGAGTAGTTGATGCGTGAAGCCACCAGTGATGACTTGCAGCTTAGCGCAGAGAATATGCAAAGGTATATCAATGGTCTAGCCACACTCAGGACAATATTTTGCATGCTTCAGGATGAGTTGGATAGAGGTTGCATAACCATATACCCGAAAGCCATGGAGGCAAGAGTCCACTTTGACAAAGATGTCATCAAATAGTACAGGGACACAATAACATAATACCAAACTTGGTATCGATTTGTCACCGAAGATCACTGTGAGGAGGTTATTGAGTTGGTCTTTCCCCAAGACCCCTAGTGATGTTGTTTGTCTTGTCAAACTGACTCAAATCTATTTTTGTCCCACATGGGTATATGCGGAAATTATATCATTTTAAATATGTTGTAAGTGAAATTCCAAGTGTCATTAGTGGAATGTGAACAATCACTGTTGTAATGTGAAGAGTCATGAGGGTAGTCTAAGAGTCAAAGGGGAGTGTCAAGGGTCACCCCACCCTTTGCTATATATAGAACCTCATAACTCATAGTACCCGGCTTTTGGGGAGCCAGGCTTTTGGCTAGGCATTGCTAAGAGAAGGCTTGGAGAGTATTGTGACAAGCCTTTGCTTCTCCACAATGTAGAGTGAGTACATATCTTTGGAGGACTAGGCGATGTTGACTGTAATGTTCCACTATTGGGGCTAGTGGCTATCAATGGCGTATGTATGGATGGAACTTTCACTTTATATATATAACAAAGCCAACACGTTTCATGCATATTTTGTTATTATAGTTGGACTATTTTGGTTGCTTTAGCAATGTATGTTATTTAACTTACATATTTGTGCATGAACTATTTTTTATGCAATTGTATGAATCTTGTTGCAGACATGTTGTTGGTTTAACCTGTCACTTTGGATTGTGGACTATTCTGCTTTCCAACTTGTGATGTCATTCAACTTGTGTGTTCCTTTCAGGTTGTGTACCATTATAGGCTTCTACGGGACACACTTCCTTTTCCCCTCTATGTGTTAGAACCCCCATGCATCTCACTTGACTCGTTGTAGGGTCACACACTTTCTTTCGACAAAAACATCACACTTAACTTTGCGCGCTATCGCATTCAAGGCATCGCTTTACTATCCACTATTGGGACTCCTACTCCAAATGGTCTAAGGTCTAGTTGGGACTTCTTACCGGGGAGATCCCATGACATGGTGGCAAGTCCAACACCGTCAACAGGATGATTGATAGTAGGGTGGATATGAAATCAACACTATGCGTTGTGCCATAATCCATCGGATCAACTTGATTGGCACACAGTCATGAGGCTTCCCTATTTTCAATGGTATAGATTCAATCAATTCTTTTATTAATAGAATTGACACAAATTTTGTTGAAGAACACAAAGTACCTCTAATAAATGTCACATTATAAGCAACACCAATAAGGTAGTGGGGAGTTCACCATAACTACCTTCCAGAATGGGAGAAGATCAAAATAGTAATGGAAGTCAAATTTTGACAAGTGGGAGAGTACCCTCAATATTTTGTGAAATACAGGGGGGAATCTAACCCTCGAAAACATTTGCAAAAGTGTAAGGACAAATGGAATAGAGAAAAGGTTCCAAAGGAGTTGTGGGTGCATCGTTTTATACACACTCTGGGGACCTTTCCATAAACATGGTATGTACAGGAAGAAATAATGAGACAAAATGGAGATTGGGATCACCTCGCTGATCAGTTTGTCAACATATTTTCCTTCTTAGAAAATGACAAAAGGCTCACTGAGGCTTTGTAGGTTTTCAAGGGAATTCTTCTTACAATGGGTTAGCTAATGGAGGGTTGCATAGATTAGAAAACTCTAGAGCATATATATGTGTTTAGATATCATGAAGTTGTAGCGAGTGGGAAGGTGGACAAAGAACCGGGTGAAGATGATCTAGAGAAATTATGACATCTGTCATTCAATGAAACTAAAGGGGAACAAGACATCAAGGATGGACCCGTGATCGATGCTCGACACTTACTCCCCTTGAAGTTGCAAAAACATAACATTGATACTGATGAAAAACTGAAGTTATCCTCAATTGGAGATTATTGGGATGAGAAGACTACAAAGGATATCTTTCGATCTCTTGAAAGAATACGAGGACTTGTTCCCCTGGGTTGTTAAGGAACTGAAGGGGATTAAGGGGGATTTAGGGGAGATGAAGATCATGTTGAAACCAGATGAAAAACTAGTAAAGCATCGACTATACCGACTAAACCCAAGGGTTAAGGAGAAAGTGAAAAAAGAGATAGATAAGATGTTAGCAGCAGGGCTTATACTCCCGGTTGATGATAAAAAATAAGGACACTACAAAGATAAGGGTTTGTGTGGATTACCACAATTTGAACAACGCTTGTGTTCATGATCCTTTTCCTACTCCATTTAGTGATGAAGTTTTAGACAATGTGGCAAGGAATAAAGCCTACTATTTTACAGGCAGATTCTCTGGTTATCACCAGTCAGGATCACAGAGGAGGATAAGAAGAAAACCACATTTACCATGGAATGGGGATCCTATGCATATCATGTTATGTGATTCAAAATCAAGAATACACCCGAGGTGTTCTCAAGGATTGTGATTGTCGCATTTAGAGATTATATCCATAGATTCCTAGAAGTTTATATGGATGACGAGACAAGCTATAGTTTGTTGAAAAAACACTCCAATATGCTTAGAATCATGTTTTATCGGTGTAGACAACGACATATATCATTAAATTTGAATAAGTGCATATTTTCTAGTGTCCCCTTTGGCACGCTCTTGCGCCATATAGTGTGCAAGGAAGGAGTGTGTGTAGACCCCACTAAGGTTGTCACAATCATGAACATGAACCCACCCACAAGTGTAAAACAACT
The DNA here is from genome assembly GCA_000404065.3 of Pinus taeda. Taxonomy (NCBI): domain Eukaryota; kingdom Viridiplantae; phylum Streptophyta; class Pinopsida; order Pinales; family Pinaceae; genus Pinus; species Pinus taeda. The sequence continues at coordinate 43,779 of APFE030068282.1, forward strand.
CGGATCCAATTTGCGCCATATAGGGTACTACATGAGTTTATCCACAACCATGCATTGATTATTGCACCAATGGATAAGTTGTTAAAGAAGGTTGAATGATTCACGTGGTTGGAAGAATGTGATGCTGCATTGGATACAATGAAAGAAAGACTAGCAAGTGTGCCAATCCTAGTTTACCTAGACAGGAACAAGCAATTCCATGTCCACATTGATTCCTCAAGCATTTATTTGGGTGTTTTTCTGGCTCATCCGGGGGAAGGGAAACTCGATCACCCCATTTATTTTGCTAGCAAAAAGTTGTCTACAACAGAAAAAAAACTATACCAAAACTGAACTCGAGGCACTTGTGATAGTATCTTCACTTCAAAAGTTCTAACATTACTTACTGGGAGGTCCATTCAAGTTTTTCACTAACCATTTCGCTTTGAAGTATTTAGTGAACAAACCTATACTTGAAGGAAGAATTTGTAGATGGATTTTGTTATTCTAAGAAATCACATTCAAAGTAATTGTTAAGCATGATTGATTGAATGTGGGACTTGATCTCCTCTCATGGGTGGAGTCAGGAGAAATTCGAGGATCCCTTGATGATTAGCTCCTAGATGTTGATCTATTCCGAATTGAAGCGGTACCAAATTACTTGGAGGATATCACATCCTTTCTAGCTACAGGTAAATGTCTGGAGGAATACACAACAACACAACAAAGGAATATGGTCATCCGAATTGCATATTATAATTTGATTGTAGGACAGCTATCAAATTAGGCCTTTATTAGGTGTTGTGTAGATGTGTCCTAAATCAAGAGAGACATGATGTATTATGGGAGTGTCATTCAGGTATTGCGGGAGGCCATGTTGGCAAAAATGCTACCACAATGAAGGTATTGTAGGCAGGGCTACGGTGGTTGATGGTTTTCAGAGATGCGAAGGAATATGCCACAAGCCATGATGTTTTCCAAAGGGTTGGGTGACCATCACACCGCGCTGAACTACCATTGCAACCAGTATGCACACTACAAATTTTTGAGAAATGGGTGGTCGACTTTATAGGAATTATCAATCTGCTGGCACGCCACTCCCACGCCAGATATATCATCACCATAATGGAGTACCTTACCATATCGGTTGAGGCTTCGCTGGTTAAGGAATGTACTGTGGATACCACTGCCAGATTCATATTTGAGACAATCATATCCATCTTTGGGTGACTTCGGAGACTCACTAGTGATCAGGGGACCCACTTCATAAATGAAACAATTACCGCATTACTTCAAAACTTCATGATACAATACCATAGGAGCATCCCGCATCACCCTCAAGAAAATGGCACAATGGAAGCCTTCAATAAGATCTTGGAAAAGGGTTTGAACAAGATATGATCAGCCAACCAAGATGATTGGGTTGAGAGCGTGCCAATTATTCTATGGGCATATCGCACAACTGTTCAGTGATTTCACAAGCATACACCTTTCCATCTCATATATGGACTAGAGGTTGTGGTACCAACTAAATTTTCTATTCCCATCCTTTTCATAGCTTAGGCCACTCATATGACAGAGGAAGATTCAATTAAGAAGAGGGTAGAGGAACTTTTGGAACTGCATGAGGCTAGGTTCATGACAGATTTCCATCAAAAAGTCGAAAAGTAAAGGCAAAATGCATGGCATGATATAAACATTAAGAGGAAATCACAGTAGGAGGATATGTTCTGCTATACAATAACAAATTCTTGAAGTTCCCAGGGAAGCTCCATATACATTGGTTGGGCACTTTATTGTTGTAGAAGTAAAGGAGTCAGGAGCTGTTAAGCTAACGCAATTGGATGGTGTATTACTACCAGGATGGGTGAACGGTGCATGCATGAAACCCTTCCAAGGATCAAACATTGTTACTCAAAATTGATTTCATCTTTGGAAGGATACCATAGGTAGTAGTAGGTAAGAGTAAGTCAATTTGGTTAGTCATTAGTTGTGCCAGTTCCTCTGGTTAGTCAATTATTTACATTCTAATTAGTCCAAATTAAATCTTTTGCAAGGTCTCTTCAAGTTACGGATGTTCTATCACCCCACCACAACTGTTTGTGGTCGGGGAGAGTCACACATGTTAAGTGTCATTTCCATAATAATTAGGCAATAATTTCAAGTGTTAGCCTGAATTTCTGTTAAATATTTCCCATTATATCCATAATCAATTCCTAAGTGTCTTCCATCACGATAACACAATTACCTATCAAATCCACCTTTCCTTTTTTCAGTTTTACGTCATCTGAGTCAGGCCCAGCTCAACCGACGATAGTACTAACATGATTGAGAATGCATAGGGAAAGTTTCCATAATAATTAGTTAGGAGGTCTCATTAGAAATGTCGTGTTGTGATTTTATACTTAATTTTCATGGCAATGCCAAATTCTTTAGAGTCTGAAGCCAAGGTGGTGGAGTTGCTAAGTCTGCAGTCTGTTCCCGATTTCCTTTTTTCCAAGCTCAGATCCAAACCCCTTATGTTTTGTGTCTATTAGCGTCGCTCCAAGATGATGAAGATTGTGATATATTTTCCAGAGTTCAAATTTGATGAAAGAATTGTGAAGACAAAGTTGATTTACGAAAAGTATGATAAAGTAGTGTGGTTTGACAACGACCTCTGAGACTCTTTACAATTTTCTGCCCTAAAGTGCAAAGTCTACATTGAACTTGTAACAAAGGATGATGGGATTATATCCATCAGAATCAAAATTGATCTCAGAGAAATCCAACGGTCAACATTGCTTAATTTGAGAAGTCTGTCTATGTTCAAAATGACTGGGGCACCAATGCAGTACACAAATCTACTTATCAGCAGAATGCATGGAGGATTTCTCTAGCTTGATAAATAATATTGAGTTCATGTTGTTGACATCTAGAGGCTCACAAGCTTATTAGTGGTTGGAAATGTTGTATATCCTACATTCTACACAACCTCCAAGTGAGAAAAGAAGACCAGAAATGGCAGTTACTACAATAGGTATGACACCCAAAGAGGAGGCAAGGGAACTCTCATAGAGCCAATCAACACCCCCAATATCAAGTTTTCATGCTGTATCATTGCGGGGATGCTCATGCACCATTTTTATAGGAATGAGTGCACAATCGATATGATTTATGTTGTGGAGCACTGTACAGAGGGCACACAATTGAACTGGTGTAAATTCCTACTCTAAGAACTCTTCAAAGCCTACAAGAACATCTACAAGCGAGCGACTCATTTCATTTATGGATACATTGTCATTTCTCTCTCTAAGTGGAAATGGTTCTCGCCAAAGGTTTGGGAGTTGGCTCCTATCACAAAAGACCAACTTCTTGCCCTCAGATACACACCTTGATGAACCTTTGGGGACCCAAGAAACAAGGAAATTAATGAGGCTTCCTTCATTTGATGGTACAAGAAAATGTTGGAAGTAATCAAGGGTGCAGAAAGGATCCCGAAGTTGCTACTTGATGATTACTCGTCATAAATATGGTTTGGTATTAGTCATGAAAACACATGGATAGGGTCGTACTATGTCCACTCTCACACATTCCAAATGAGACCTCAATTTTTTATGTTGACTGCCGAAGTGTTCCATACAAAGGTTAGATCATGACCAGGCATTGTGGGGGAGATTCGAGAAGGAAATCACATCTATTTCTTTGAAGGGATGATGCCCCAGCCACTACTTGGAGAAACATCTGTAGACTCAAGGAAGCAGTTGGGTGAAGAGGAGTTGTAACCTGTCATCAAGAAGCTTAAGAAACAAATTATCTCTCTGAAGGAAACCATCGCCAACATCAGAGTCTCAGCATATTAATTTCCCACTTTTGTTGAATTTCAAGGTTCAAGACAATCGGATCCAATTTTTACTACTCCTCTAGTTGCTGCACTCTCAGTTGTAGGGCCCCATTCCTAGTCTAAGCCAACAATCTCAAAGCCACATGGTTCAAAAGCTACAAAACCTCCAGTTGGGTATAAAAAGCAGAAAACTACCCCCGCTAGTGATATTGTAGATATTACTCTTGAAGAACCCTAATCACATACCACATCACCTATTATTGAAGAAATTCCACATTCCGCCTCAGTTGCGTCACCTAGTTCGGACAATCCATCATTGCACATTGCTTCCTCATCTGCTACCATTTTAGACACCATACCCTCTCGAACATTGTTAGGAATAGAAATGGACATGGAGGTTGATGTTGTTATCCAGTCCATCATGACAGTTGCCAGCACATAAGTCACCCCCACATCCATGTTGTCTTTATTATTGGAGTCAGGTCCACTAATGGCCATTGGACCAATAATTTCCCAATCACTCACCACCACCGTCCATCCAGTATCATTACCCCTTTATCCTTTTCCTTCAATTCCACCTCTCCCTGCTTCCATCCACAACACTCCACCATCGATCGAACCTTCACATTAGGCTACATCACCCCACGAACATTCAGAGAAGTCTGTTGCCAGTGGGCAGCCCCTACAAAGTTGGTTTTCAGAATCCTCCACCATGAACCAAGATGATCTCTTGGGTTGGTCCTCAGCCCAATTGTCTAATTTTATTCAACTAGTCACATGTCGAGCATAGGCGTTGCACAATGATTTAACTGTTGAGCATGAACATCAACAATAATAGATTATTTCACTTACAATAGGATGTGATTAGCTGCACCAAGAAAATCAACAACATCAACGTTAGTTAGAGTAGATCAACAAAAAATTCCAGATACTGTGGCATTTAGCCTTTGATGTCGGGCCTAATGCCTCGAAGGAATTTTCAGCTTGCACAATGGTCAAACGAAATGACACATCCAGGAAACATGTCATGATTTAATTTTTGGCAACAACAAGGTCAAGTAGACACTCACTGCCACAAGAAGTGTGTTGTCAGACCTTGCCACAACATATGAAGCTGAAATAGAACAAAAAATGGCTGACTCAGCCACCTTAAAAGACTCCATCATCAATGCTATGGAAAATGCCCACACTTCCCTGTAATAGGTACACGACTAGTCAGACTACCTTGGGAAGAAGAAACAACTAGTATACTCCCTCCACAGACGAGTCAACCAACTATTCAATGATGAAGGAACACCAAATACAAGAACCAATGAAAGAAGATCTGGGAAGAGGTAAACACTCTGGAGGCCTAAATTTAGCAGATTGAAGATGATTCGACCAAAAAAAAAGCAAATACTTTGAGATCTCTGACCTTTGGTGTAAGCACATTTAGAGATACTGCAACAACTTAGTGATGGTACCGACACAGTGGAATTTTTTGTTGATGGCACGACCAACCCATTCGACATCTAATACTACAGCTAAGTTCCTTGGTTAGGAAGCTACACTCATAGGTGCATGGCAGGAAGTTCTTAATGAGTATACACAATTCTGATGAGCGGCCATCGCCTCTATCGCTGAGTTGGGGTCTTCGTTTGAAGAAACCAGCTAGAGGGAAGCAATGCAGGAAGCACTAGTAGTAGAAGCGTCAAAAACACCAACGAAATTAGGGAAAGATTGAATCAGGGACCAGTCAATGAACTATGGTCAGGGCCTATTAGGGCCCTTTTTTAGGAATTAAGAAGTTTTGGCAATGAGCTAAAATGTTGATGACAAGTGGTGGAGATAGTCGTTGGAAAGATGCAGAAGTGACAACTGGGAAAAAGGAAGGAACTCACAAAAGATTGGCAGTTGTGGAGGAACGACAAGAAGTATCAACCACAACCGAGTGGGAAAAGAACAAGGAAAATCGAGGAATAGAAACAACCGAGCAAGAAGAAGGTGAAGAGCCCAAGAAAGAATTGGTTGTTTATGTTGGCAAACAGAGAGAAGGAAGGATGAGTGAAAAGGAATAGAAAATAGAACACTGAAAAGAGGTTGTGGAGCTAGGAGAGCCACTCTGTCTTGGTTATCTCATATGATTTTGTACTAATTTGCCTTGGGATTCTGTACTCTCAAAAGAGGCTCGTGAGCCTGATGTAATGATATTGCTACACAGACTAATGATGAAGAATGTTATTGGAACAATTGTTTGTTAGTTGAATGTTAATCTGGTTTTTTATTTATTTTTTAATATATGCGTGTATTTAAGTAGTCTCTCCTTTATAAGCATGTATGACTTGTTACGTTCAGACTTATGTGTGGATTGATTTAATGTTATTTGACTCTTGGTTCTTTGATGCGATTCCTACTGATACTAAATTTCGATCCCCATCTAACTAAGGTCACAACATGCCTCAGTTAAGAATCCTTACCCATTTTGGGTAAGGCGAGAATGTTGGCATTGTGGTAGACTACAACGGAGCTTTGTTGGCCCCTGTTCCAAAACCCGGGGTCTCAACCTTGTTGTTATTTTTGCGCCAATAGAAGGTCAACTTCTGAATGGCATAACTAATGCATACAAAATTCGATTGACATGATTCTTGCATCGTTTGAAAGGTATTTGTGTGTAGAATATGAAAATATGGTGTTATGCAAAAGAAACAATTTTTACCCCAAAAAAACATCATTGGATGTATTGAAATGCTTCCAAAAGGTTTCGATCCCGATTTGCCAAATTAGATACAATCGGGAAAAATGGTATTGTGAAACAGTTCCTCCAAATTTTCCACTCTAAAAGCATCAATATGGATAAAAAAAATACAATGATTCAATCTAGACCACAACTCCCCATTTTGGGAGGTTTTTGGTCCCCAAAATCTTCCACTAAATGAGGTGATGAAATTTTTCCTATGCCTTCTCTAGGGTGTACCATTTAGCTTTGCTTGGAATCTCCCAAAAGTCATGTTGCCTTTGTCTTGTAGTTCTACACCTCTTCTACAAAAAATATATATTTTGTGAAGTCCACCTAAGCATTTGGTTCCAAATCCACCATTGAACGTAGGACTTGTTAGCCCCTGAGGTGCAGCACTGCTATTTTAATGAAAATCTCCCCTGTTTTATCCCCGAGGCTCCACGTCTCCTCTTGCTCCGCTTTTGCCATAAGCCAAACTTCAAAAGTATTACTCTCGCATCTATAATTGCTTTGGGTCTGGTCTTGCAATCACAATTGATGCTTTGTGGAGGACAACCCTTTGGGCATTATGCGATGGGCAGATGCGATATACATTAAACCATACCACAATGTTGCAGCATGTCTACATATATGTATCACAATCGGGGGTTTGGGGTGATGGCACATAGCCGAATCGCTGAATTCCATTGTCGCCGATATTTATGTCCGCTCCGATAGTGTATTGCATATATGTATGGTTTTATGCCGCAGAAAGTGTATATAGTCCTATCTATATATGTTTTTCCGCTGATAATGTTAAATGCATATCTATATATGTTTTGGCCTCTGATAGCTCCCGATAGCTTTGTTTTGGATCTGTTAGCATTTTTTGACAGTCAGACAGGTGAACTGAAATAACAGAATATATGTCCGAAAGGGGAAAAAGCAACAGCATGGTGCAGCCCAATCAACAGAAATGGTCATGGAACGTTGCTGGCACGAGCGAGCCACCTGATAGTGCGACAAAATTACCGGAATTTGGTTACTGTGTTGTTAGAAAAAGAGACCTCTGGCTCATGTCTGTCTAATTAAGGCATCAAGCAGTTAGAAGCCAGAGGGGATAGATTAAGACATCTCGAGCCTCAGAGAGCCCAAGAGCATTGTAAAAAAGCCATGGCTAAAAGTTAGAAAAAACAAAGGGGTTCAACTTTCGAAGGCCGTGGATACTCTATTCCTCCCAGTTTCTCATCTTCGTTCTAGTAATACAAGCTTCTTTTGTTGTTATATGTTCAATCACCATCTTTTCCTCTATTCTAAGCTTGCACTTGAATGGGTTATTCATGTTTTCTTCTCTGTTGAATGCTAGATAACTGTCATCTTATCTTTGCGTTGATAAATTAGATTTGTAAGCTTCATTTGCTTTCTGTAGCTAGCCATTCATATGTGTTTATGTATGTATCTGTTGGTATAGTCAGGATTCTCCATCTATTCATTGAATCTATAAACTATTGAGCATTAGTGGTTGAAAGCCTTGTCAAGATGAGGGTGTTCATGCATGTTTTGAGTGAAAATAGAGTTTAAACAATCATCTGACTTGATCCAAACCCCAATCTATTCCAATAGTTCAGAGGACGATATTGAAGATTTATATGTTTCTAGGTATCTCCAAGCTACAACCTAGGAGAGCTTCCTGGAGTTCTAACAAAATTGGTGTCATTGCCAGGGAGAGGAGACTGAAGCTCAACTTCCCTGGGGGATGACATAGATCCAACTTTGATGATAGACAAAGTCTGAACACTTTTTTAGTTGTAATCATCTATCTCGCGACTCTACTGGAGGACGAAACTCTTGGTGACTCCACTCCATAGTGTTGGCTCAGTTTGTGAGGCATACTAGGAGAAATCCTCAGAAGCCACTAGCTGAACTAGTACCTGACCTTGAAAAAATCATCAAAGTAAGAAAGGAGTTGCAGAAAGGAGCATCAGGTTCAGGTAGATCTAAACAATATTATATATCTCTTCAAGAAAATCCTGTAATAGAACAAATACATGTTGAGAGTATAACATCTAATACTAGCAGTGAAGAAAATATCTCATAGATTCATAGAGCTCCTTATTCTTTAGGTTCTCCTTTCATTGTAAGCCCAAAGGAAGCCTCTCCTCCTATCCATCACACTCCTTTAGTCTTATTAGTCACTCCTAAACCCAGACTTCCAATATCCTTGTAGCCACCACAGCTATGGCAGGACCACAAGCACCTACCAAAATGGAAAGAATCATAGCTGCTAGGTATGGAACTCTAGTACTACCCACTCCTTTGAATGCCATGCCTATTGGAGAATATCGGAAGTATAGGCCTAAGTTCACTAGGACTGAAGGTGTTACAACTGAGGAACATCTTGAATCATTCTATAGCTATGTTGATAACCTGGGCATTAGTGAAGATGATGTATGGATGAGAGTCTTTGTCCAAAGTCTAGATGGAGAGGCTAGAAAATGGTTTAGAGAACTGACCCCAAGGTCTATAGCAGATATTGAGGCTTTAGATGATGCATTCCTTAAGCATTGGGGGGATAAGAAGGATCTACTCTACTGCCACACCAAGTTTGGGAACTTAAAGAGGGAAAATGGTGAGTTCTTGTCAGATTTTAATAAGAGGTTTAACCGCATGTATAGCAAGATACCAGCTGAAGTAAAACCCATCACTACCTCTGCTAAACTCACCTATGCCAGTGCCTTTGGTTCCAAATTCTGTCTACTGTTGAGGGAGATATGATGTGCTACCTTGGCTGATATACAGGATGCAACCTTGGAAGTAGAATTAAACATTATGGCTACGGAGAAGCTCAAGGGGAATGTCGATAGAAGGAGACAGAGGGGCGAATCTTCATCATCGTTAGATCACAAGATAGATAAAATGACCAAGATGATAGATTCATTAGCCTCTGAAATATCTAAATTAAAGGTTGAGTAGTACCCTGGGAAAGGAAGAGTTCCTAATACCTTTGATCCTAGAAACCCAAATCCATATAGAAGAGATAATGAGCAGTTGCAGATTCTGCAAAGAAGAAAAGATGCCAATGAAGACCAAAGGGTAAAGACCCCTTTTTAGAATGTAGTCATGGAAGAAGAGCAATTTGAAGAAGATGATGAGATCCATTTCCTGGAAGACAAAGGTAGTGCCTCCTTTTTTACCTCAGCTGCCTATGAAAATTCATTATTCAATGACTAGATCAGCCAAGAGTGGGATGGTGGAGCTATTTTACAAACTGCTGATCAACACAGATATAATTAGAGGTCGAAGATGAATAATGCCAAGGAAACTCTTGTTCAAAGAGCTGATGTCCCTGCAATACAACAAGTTAATAAGCATAAATGATCGGTAGTTGATCCTATCATCCTTAAAGCTCCAGCTCACAAGGTAAGAGGCCTTGACAAGTCTACTTCTTCTTTTAGTTTTGAATCAAAAATTCAAAAGCTAAGCATACCTATACCTCTGATTGAACTAGTGAAAAATGAGTCCTTCAAAAGATCTTCCTCAAGGCCCTTGAGCCTAAAGCCATCCAAGCCTCCACTGACTATGTAAATCTGCAAGAGGACAAACCAGCTGTCGTTCTCAACCCAATGATCGAAAATTGTGATGATAGCTCCCCATCATTCTAGTACTCTTTGACTATTCATGACAAAATCCTTCACAACTACCTTCTGAACACAGGAGCCAACCATAATCTAATGCCCAAGGATGTCATGGATGTGTTGGGTCTTGACATTACCAAGTCTTATCATGACCTGTTTTCTTTTGACTCTAGAAAAGTGAAATGTTTGGGATTAATCAAAGACCTAGCCATCAACTTGTCTCAGCTGCCCATGAAGAGCGTGATGATGGATATTGTGATAGCAGATGTACCCCCCAAGTTTGGCATGTTGCTCTCCAGAGGTTGGATCAAGAGATTAGGTGGAACATTGCAAAATGATATTTCCTATGCTACTATCCCAGTTTTTGGAGGTGAGAATAGGAGATTATACAAAGAAGCTTAGTTGGCTTACATCATCAGTGATGAAAGGAATCCCACTAATCATCCCATCTATGCTGTCGACACTAATTTTGGAGCCTGTATTTTTCAGATTGAAGAATCCTAGTTGGCCTCCATGTAGCTTAAGAAACAGGTTTGCCAGATCACAGAGGAAGAAGGCCCACAAATTTGGGACATGTTCTTTGATGGAGGTTGCTCTAAGGAAGCTGCACGGGTAGGTGTAGTCCTTGTGTCCCCCACACAAGAATGCATTCATTTATCTTTCAAGTTAACTTTTCAGGTCACAAATAACATAGCAGAATACGAAGCCTTGATATTGGGCTTAAACGCTGCTAAAGAAATGGGCATCAAAGGTCTAAAGGTGTTTGGATATGCAAACCTTATCATTTAGCAGGTCAACAAAACTTTCCAAGAAAAGCATCCAAGGCTGAAAGCATACAGAGATGAGGTATGGAAGCTCAAGGACTCTTTTAATATTTTTAGCATTTCTTACATCTCGAGAATGAAGAACCAACTTGTACATTCCCTTGCTGTGTCTGCTAGCACGTTTATTCCTCCTTTTCCTCCTAAATTGACTTATGAAGTTCAGGTGAAATATATACCATCTTTGCCTGACAATGTCAAATATCGGAAAGTTTTTGAAGATGATGATGAAATTAATAAGTTTTTACAAGTCGTTGATGAATTTTCTGAAATGCACATCGACCAAGAAAACAAAACCATTGAAGAATGCAACCAGTCCAAGCTAAAGGACGAGACTGGCCAGGACAACATTATTCAGCTGCCTAGTAACCATATACCCAAAGGATTGGTGCCCCTAGAGAAGTTGTTTGATCATAATGATGTACCTTATAAGCCTTCCAAAAAAGAAAAAGAGTTTGTTGTTCATAAACATAATGTAGGGAGTCCAGCCCATCCGAAGTACATAAATCTGTCCACTCACTTGTCTTCTGCCCAAAGTTTCGAGTATTGCACCCTGATGAAACAATTTGCTGATATTTGTGCTTGGGAGTACAATGATCTTAAGACCTATGACACTAACATCATTCAGCATAAAATTCCACTGTAGAAGAACACTATCAGCCCTCTCTTATTGCCTTTGATTGAAAAGGAAATCAAGAAACTGTTGGATGCCAAGATCATAGTTCCCCTAAGGTATTCAAAGTGGATAACTAACCTTGTGGTAGTAAGAAAGAAGAATGGAGAAATTAGACTTTGTGTTGACTTCAAGAATCTGAACAAATGCTCTAAAAAAGATAACTATCCCCTGCCTAAGATGGAACACTTGTTGCAAAAAGTTTTAGGGGCTAGAGTCATGTCTTTCTTAGATGGGTTTTCAAGTTACAATCAGATTGTTGTACATCCAAAAGATCACGAAAGACCGCCTTCACTACTCCTTGGGGCACTTTCATGTACTCCAAGATGCCTTTTGGACTGATGAATGCTGCGGCTACTTTTCAGAGGGCCATGGACATAACTTTTGTGGGAGAGAAGGACAAGTTTGTCCTTATTTACCTTGACGACATAGCAATCTTTTCCAGCAGTCACAAGGAACACATTTGAAGAAGGTGTCTCTAAAGTGCAGAAGTTTTGGAATTTCTATGAACCCAAAGAAGTCACAGTTTTTAGAAGAATGCAAACTGTTGGTACATATTGTTTCTACTGAGGGTGTGAAGATCGATCTAGCAAGAGTTTAAGCAATTCAGACATTGTCCATCCCAAGGTCAAAAAGGGACATTCAATCTTTCTTGGGTAAGATTAACTTTATCAGGAGGTTTATTCCAAACTTCACGGAGCTAGTGAATCACATCACTTCCATGCTGAAGAAAGGATCAGAAATAAAATGGACAGATGGTGCAAGAAGTTCTTTTGAAGCCATCAAACAAGCTATCATGGAAGCTCCCACTCTAATCAGCCCAGATTATAACAGGGAGTTTTATATCTTCTCTTTTGCCTCTTATGATACACTTGCAACAGTTCTATTGCAGAAAAATGATGAAGGTGTAGAGCACCCTATGGCCTTTTTCAGAGAAACTTTGAGGGACGCTGAACTAAGGTATGACCTTATTGAAAAACAAGCTTATGCTCTCATAAAATCTTTAAAGGCATTCATATTTTATATTTTGCATTCCAAAGTGGTTGCGTATGTACCTTCAACCTCAGTAAAAGATGTCCTAACTCAGCCAGATATTGATGGAAAGAGAGCTAAATGGATTGCAAAATTCATAGAGTTCAACATAGAGGTGAAGCCCACCAAGCTTGTCAAAGGCCAGGGCTTGGCTAAGCTTATGGCTGAGGAAAATTATAGTTTGTTAGACATCAATTGCATGGGTTCAAATTCAGGTGGTGAGCGGATAGAGGAAGCAGCAGAAGAGCAAGAGTAGAATCAGTCTTTGGCTGAAAATCTAGCCACCTGTGAATGGTATTCCAGTGTAGTTCAATTTTTGTAGAAGCTGGAAGTCCCTCCAGGGCTTAGCTTGAGTCAATCCCAGGCCATTAAGCTCAGACGAGCCAAATTCTGCATTAATAAAAACCTACTTTAATGGAAAGACCCATCAAGGATCCTCTTGAGATGTCTAGACAAAGGACAATCCGTGGAAGTCACACACTAGTTTCATTCTAGCATCTACGGAGAGCATCATTATTGGAAAACCACAACCCACAAGATCCTGAGAGCTAGGTATTATTGGCCTACTCCGTTATTTGATGTGTTTTCTTTTGTGAAATCTTGTGACAAATGCTAGAGGTTTGCAGGAAGACAACAACTAAAATCTCTGCCCTTGAAGCCAATACATGCCAATGGTCCCTTCCAACAATGGGGCTTAGACTTCATAGGTGAGATCAATCCACATTCCAGTGGCCATCACAAGTGGATCTTGGTAGCCACTGATTATTTCACCAAATGGATTGAGGTTATACCCACTGAAAAGGCTAATCATCAGGTTATCATAAAGTTCTTGAATGAGAATATTTTCACTAGATTTGGTTGCCCAACCAAACTAGTCACTGATAATGCCGCAACTTTCAGGGCAGAAGAATTGGTGGACATGTGTGAATCCATGGGTATTCAATTGGTGCATTCTATCTCATATTATCCTCAGGGCAATGGCCTGGCATAATCATCTAACAAGAGTCTTATAAGGATATCAAAAAACTGCTGAAGGACAACAAAAAGGACTTGGATTCCAAGTTGAAGTTTGCGCTGTGGGTTGAAGAGTTACCAACAAGAAGTCCATAGGAAATTCTTCATTTAAGCTAGTTTATGGCACTGATGTTGTTTTTCCTATCTAGCTGATTCTCCCTGTGGCCAAATTCTTGCAAGAAGAATAAGATGAAGAGAACGACATGACGAGCAGAATGAGTAACTTGGTTGAATTACATCAGATCAGAGAACAATTGGTTGAGAAGTCAAGAATTCATCAGAAGAAGATCAAAGAAACTTTTGATAGAAAGGCAAAAAGGGACAATTTTCAGGTTGGTGACTGGGTTCTCAAATGGGATGCATTGAAGGAAAAGAAGGGCAACCATGGTAAATTTGATGCCTTATGGACGGGACCATTTGTCATTGCTCAAGTTTAGATGAACAATAATTTCATTCGCATTATTTGGAGGGGGAAGGTGTTTTTGATGGCCCAGTCAATGGGTGGTTTTTAAAACTTTACTCCATATGAGGCTTTAAAGGCCTTAATATTGTAATAAGTTCTTTCATTTTTTGTTTTCTATGCAAATAAACTCTGTGCCCAATGGAACACTAGGAGATAAGTTTTTTTGTTATTACTAGAAAGGCAGTAGTCTGTAGTGCTTGAAACCTCACAGGGAGGCTTTCATTCCCAGAAGGAGCCAACGTTAGCCCCTGAGGTGCAATGCTACTATTTTAACGGAAATCTCCCTTGTTTTATCCCCGAGGCTCCACGTCTCCTCTTGCTCCACTTTGGCCATAAGCTAGTCTTCAAAAATATTACTCTCGCATCTATAACCGCTTCGGTTCCAATTGGCGCTTTACGGAGGAAAGCCCTTTGGACATTATGCGACGGGCAGATGCGATATACATTAAACTAGAGCACAATGTTGCAGTGGGTCCGAATATATGTATCACAATCGGGGGTTTGGGGTGATGACACATAGCCGAACTGCCGATTTCCACTGTCACTGATATTTATGCCCACTCTGATAGTGTATTGCATATATGTATGGTTTTATGCCACTGAAAATATATATAGCCCTATCTATATATGTTTTGCCACCGATAGTGTTAAATGCATATCTATATATGTTTTGGCCTCCGATAGCTCCCGATAGCTTTGTTTTGGCTATATCAGTATTTTTTGACAGTTAGATAGATGAACTGAAATAACGGAATATATGGTCGAAAGGGGAAAAAAAAACAGCACGGTGCAACCCAACCAACATAAATGGTCATGGAATGTCACTGACACGAGCAAGCCACCTGACAACGCGACAAAATTACCAGAATTTGGTTACTATGTTGTTAGAAAAAGAGATCTCTCGCTCATGTCTATCTAATTATGGCATCAAGCAGTTAGAAGCCAGAGGGGATAGATTAAGACATCTCGAGCCTCAGAGAGCCCATGAGCATTGTAAAAATCCTATAAATGGTTGAAAGTTAGAAAAAACAAAGGGGTTCAACTTTCGGAGACCGTGGATACTCTATTCCTCCCAGCATCTCATCTTCATTCCAGTAATACACGATTCTTTTGCTGTTATATGTTCAATCGCCATCTTTTCCTCTGTTCTAAGCTTGCACTTGAATGGGTTATTCATGTTTTCTTCTCTGTTGAATGCCAGATAACTGTCATCTTATCTCTACGTTGATAAATTAGATTTGTAAGCTTCATTTTCTTTTTGTAGCTAGCCATTCATATGTGTTTATGTATGTATCTGCTGGTACAGTCAAGATTCTCCATCTATTCATTGAACCTATAAACTATTGAGCATTAGTGGTTGAAAGCCTTGTCAAGCTGAGGGTGTTCAGGCATGTTTTGAGTGAAAATAGAGTTTAAGCAGTCATCTAACTTGATCCAAACCACAATATATTCCAATAGTTTAGAGGACGATATTGAAGATTTATATGTTTCCAGGCATCTCCGAGCTACAACCTAGGAGATTTTCCTGGAGTGCTAACAAGACCTATTCATCTTGTTGATCTAGCATGGAAGGCTCATAAAGAATTAGATTCTCCACATTCAAAACTGAGTAAATGCACATGTATGGGAGTAGAATAAGTATATTGATATTATCTCCCACCTTTTCTAATATCTTAAAGGGACCATATCGCAGAGCCTTCTTTTTCTTACTATGGCCCTGTAGCCTCTCCTTGTTCAACTATAGCCATACTCTGTCTCCCACCTTGAACGTTTTCTTTGTTCTGTGTCAATCATGCCCAACATTATGTTTTTATTGTGACTTCTACAATGTTTCTTGTACATGCATACGGATCTACCTGATCTTCTAAAAAAAAATTCTAGCCTCAAGGAATCCCCTATAATATACTCCCTCACTCATCCTTGCTACCCATATGCAATATCTAATGGTGAAGGCGGAAAATATCCAAAACAATTTTCAAATGGGAACTTACCAGTAGAAGTGTTGGCTGCTCTGTTATAAGAGTGTTGTATAGATACCATATTTTCATCCCAAGTTATTAGATGCTTCTGATTATAACCCGTTAAAAGTGGCACCAAAGTCTTGTTGACTATTTCTCTTTTCCCATTTGTTTGAGGATGGAATGTTGTAGACCTCTTCAACTTCGTGTTCATCTTCTCCAACATTGTAGTCCAAAATTCACTGAGAAATCTTATGTCCCTGTTTGAAATGATGATCCTTAGTATCCCAAAGTACACCCAAACCTATCCAAAGAAAATGTTTTTTAATTCTTTCCCGCTAATGGTATTTTTACAGGGAATTAGAACACACATCTTGTTGAACACGTGAATTAACATGAACATGTAGTCATGTCCCTTCCTGGTTATTGGTAAACCCCCCACAAAGTTCATGGAAATGCTTTCCCAAGGACGAGTGGGTATGGGTAAGGGATGACATAGACCCTATTTCATGTTACTAGGCTTTCTAGTAAAACAAATCATACCTCCTCTTATGATCCTAGCCACCTATTCATGCATATTGGGCCAATACTCATACCTATGCATGTTTTCCATTGACTTCCCTACACCAAAGTGCTATTCAACCTTGGAGGTGTGAACCTCTATGATTAGCACAAACAATAACCTTTATGAACACATAACTTATCCAACCCACTGAGTAACCCATCCTAGAGATGGTAGTGGCGATGTTGTCCGCATCATGCACATGAATTTGGTTCTACAACTACTTAAACACCTCCTCCTTGAAGTCTTCATCCTTGAAATATAACTCTTTATATGCATCATGGATGAATGGCTCTATGTTCTGCAGAGTTCCCAAAGTTGTGATATTTGATGTGGGTGGCCTTGGAAGTATGTCAACCAACTTGTTTGTGCTTCCCTTTTTATACTTGATCACTAAATGAAACTATTGTAGAACCCCATACACTCTAGGCCTGCAGGTATTGTAGTGGTTGGTAATCTGTTGTTGATTTGGGATAGCATCGGATGTGCTCTAGCCACGAAATTTGGTGGAGAGGTTGGGGAACATGATATCTCCAATACCCATAAAGGGTTTGGGCATATTCTAAACTAATAAGGAGATATTAAAATAATTAATATTTTTAATGGAGTCACTAAGTTTAAATAAAATATTAATGTGTATTAATATGAATATGTGTTAGAGTGGTCTAAAAGACATGGATCAATCCAGCTATAATATTAGCCGTTGATTAGGGACTTAATCTCGACTGTTGAGATGTCAACAGGAAAAGTATAAGAGGAGGCTTGAGGGTGACTTGGAGGATACACTAGAGTGATCAGTCATTCTATTCTCTAGAGAGGGGTTTGCTAAGAGAGATAGAACTAGTGATTGGAAGAACAACTGAGGGGCATTGAGTACAGAGAGATAGAGAGGCAAAGATAGTGTTGGGAGAGTAGCAGAGCATCCAGAGAGAGAGACGCAGGAGCAACCAGTGCTCATGCAGGGCCACACAGAGGTAGCTAAGTGTTGTGCAGAGCACCAGAGAGGCCAGCGTATTTGACGCAGAGGCTCAGAGAGCTGACGCAGGGCCAACATTGGGCTAGGAGAGGCTAACACAATCCATATTGGGCAGATGTTGGGGTTTCTGGGGCAGATTGGTGCTGAGTAGCTGCCGGAACGATTATCCAGGGTTTCAGCTAGTAGATTTGTCAGAAACTAAGAGGTATTACTGCCAAGGAAATTCTCTGTTGGGTTGGCCAGTTTTGACACCTAGATTGTACTCTAATATTGCTTAATAAGAAAACCCTCAGATAGTTGCACCGGTTTTCCCACATTGGATTTTTTCCGGGGACATTAGTCTAAAAATAATGGTGTCATATGGTGTGTTCTTGTTTATTTTAGTTGTTGATCTGTAATATGTTGAGCATGCACTGGTGTTTATTTTTAGTATTTACATTGTAAATAACTTGTTAAGGAAATATAACAAGTAGGTAGGAATAAATCATATAAAGTGCATGAAGGGTTTCTAACTAAGTAAATTTAGAAACTTCAACATGGTATCAGAGCATGATTGCAGATCATAGGAGGACTAAAAGACACTAGTTAAGCATAGCAATAGTAGCAGAAAACAACTACCTTGAGGTGACAAAAGCTGTTTCTAGCAATGCGGAAGCCAAGGAGTGTGACGCAAAGCTAGCCAAAGCCACGCAGAGGAAGTCGTTAGCTACGGAAATCCCTAGAGAGGCAAGTGTTGCTGAAGCAGAGGGCCAGAGGGCTGATGTAGGGCATCCCAAGGCTGACACAGGCCCATCCGGGGTGATGGAGAGCTAGCGTGAAGTAGAAAGGGGTTGATACAATTCACATATAGGCAGTTGCTAGGGTCTAGAAGGATGTAGGAATATTGCAGAGTGGAGCTGGTGAGTTATTGTAGTCATAACAATACTTGACAGAGCAGGGCCAGAGGAGTTGTTACCGAGGGTTTCTAGTCGAGGAACACAGATCAACAGTGCAGTTGCACAAGATGATCAGAGTAAGGGGCATCTTGACAAGCAACATAAGGATTTCTAGGAGGGAAATTAGGACCCAGAGGGAGTCCAGAAGAGAACTTCCAGGAGGGAAGTAAAGGAGCATCATGGCACTACACAAGGTAAGAGACCAGGATAGACTGGATGGAGCATCGAACTTCGCAGTATGGAAGGTCAAAATCTTATCCGTGCTTGACAGGAATCATGTCAAGAACTTTGCCTTGAAGGTAATAACTATCCCAGTTGACCCCAGTGATAATGACAGGTACGAGGAGGCGATGGCTAGGGCCAAGTGCATTATCCTTAATGGGGTCAAGGCTCATGTGGTACCACATATAGCCGAGAAGGAAACGACATTTGAGATATGGGAGGCTCTCAAGAAGTTGTACTAGCATACTTCTGTGCAGAGAAGAATGCTGCTTGAGAATTAGATGAGGTCGTATCAGATGAAGAAGGGATAATCGATTGACACCTTCCTCGGAGGAATGAATGAGATCCGAGACCAATTGACTGCTATAGGAGTGACTCCAAATTAGGAGCTAATGGTGAGGATAACCCTGAATGCTGTCTCAAAAGAATGGGAAATATTTGTCCAGAGTATACTGGGCAGAGGGACACTTCCACCATGGGATGAGATGTGGGTAGTTCTTCGCCAGGAAGAGATCAGACGATAGTCAAAGTTGGGTAGCAGCAGCAAGGGGATCAAAGTCAAGGAGGAGGAGGAAGATGTGGCCCTAGCATTTGAGGGAAAGCAGGAAAAGCGGAAGAAAAATGGTCTCTCTAAGATCAAGTGCTTCCATTGTGGGGAGCTGGGTCATTATGCGACCGAGTGTCCAAAGAAGAAGAGTAAGAGAGAGTCTTCTGAGACTAAGGCAATGCCAACATAGGAAGAGAAGGAAGTTTTGACAGACGATGAATGTGCCATGAGTGCACACAGACCACTTGAGTGGAAGTGGGGAGACATCAAGCTATAGTTAGGTGGACTACAGGAGATGAGGGGCAGGATCCTTGAGGTACCCAACCTCTTGGATTAGATCTTGCTACGGGAGCTTGGAAGAAGAGTAGCAGGACTGACTGAGTCGGGTAGAGACAGATGTAGATGGAGCGGTAGAGAGCTACAGTGTAGGAGTCTTGAGACAGCGCGAGGCTAGCAGGTTGCAGCAGTATGAGAGGCATAGGTGTGTTGCACCAATGTAGGAAGGCACAGAGATGTGTGCAATGGTGCGAGATGCAGGGAATTGTTGCAACATCACAGAGGTCAGAGAGGTAGCACTTGTGAGTAGTAGATGGAGCTTCAACATCAATGGGTATTTCTAGCCCAATAAGGAGGTCAGTTGGGAGATTAGTTACTTACTTCTCAGTGACTGAGTTGTAGTGTAGTAGTGGGAAACACAATGCAACATGATGAGAGGAGGTGCAATGCAGATGCAGTGCTGGGAGGAAGGACCAACAACAACACTTATGCAGAGGGAGTTGTCGTACAGATGCAATAGTGGTAGTGGCAGAACCATGGGTAGCAGTACAGGATGTAGCAGTGCACAGGATGTTGGGCAGGAAGGCCTAGCATAAGCATAGGAACCGATGCTGTATGATTAGAGTAATACTCAGTGAGGAGTATTGTTAGAGCATAATCCTCACTAAGAGGGAGTGCTGATTTGGGTTAGCATCAGATGTGCTCTAGCCACCAAATTTGGTGGAGAGGTTGGGGCACATGAGATCTCCAATACCTAGAAAGGGTTTGGATAGATTCTAAATAGATTAGGAGATATTAAAATAATTAATATTTTTAATGGAGTCCCTAAGTCTAAACTTCAGGGAAATAAAATATTAATGTGTATTAATATGAATCTGTGTTAGAGTGGTCCAAAAGACATGAATCAAGACAGATCTAATCTTAGTCGTTGATTAGGGAATTAATCTCGGCCGTTGAGATGTCAACATGAAAAGTATAAGAGGAGGCTTGAGGGTCACTTGGAGGATACACCATAGTGATCAGTCATTCTATTCTCTAGAGCGGGGTTTGCTAAGAGAGATAGAATCAGTGATCGGGAGAGAAATTGAGGGGAATTGAGTACAGAGAGACAGAGAGGCATAGATAGTGCTGGGAGAGCAACAGAGCAGCTAGAGAGAGAGAGAGACGCAGGAGCAACTAGTGCTCACATAGGGCCACGCAGAGGTAGCTAAGTGTTGCGCAAAGCACCAGAGAGGCCATCCTAGCTGACACATGGCCTCCTTGTGCTGACCCAGGCCAAGATATTTGATGAAGGACCATCGTTGGGCTACGAGAGGCTGACACAATCCATATTGGGTAGACGCTGGGGTTTCTGGGGCAGATTGGTGCTGAGTAGCTGCCGGAAGGATTATCTGGGGTTTCAGCTAGTAGATTTGTCAGAAACTGAGAGGTATTACTGCCAAGGAAAATTTTTATTGGGTAGGCTAGTTTTGACACCCAGATTGTACTATGATATTGCTTTATAAGAAAACCCTCAGATAGCTGCACTGGTTTTCCCGCATTGGGTTTTTTTCGAGGACATTAGTCCAAAAATATGGTTTCATATGGTGTGTTCTTGTTTCTTTTAGGTGTTGATCTATAATATGTTGAGCATGCACTGGTTTTTATTTTCAGTATTTACATTGTAAATAACTTGTTAAGGAAATATAACAAGTAGGTAGGAATAAATCGGATAAAGTGCATGAAGGGTTTCTAACTAAGTAAACTTAGAAACTTCAACATCTGTGTGGATTATTATCTCCTTTCCCATCACATAATGCTTCCACTTATTCACAACTTTCACCAAATCATAGAGCTCCTTGTCATAGGAAGGGCAGTTAAGAACCACATAGTGAAATACTTTAGAATGGTAGAACATAGGCCTTCCTCCATGCATCAAGACAACTACCATAGCATACCCACTCATAACTATCTCCACTTTGAAGGGATACTGTAATTTTGCTAATGCTAGAACCAATGCTTGACTGCTCTTTTTCTTTAGCTCCCCAAAGGCCCTCTATCGACCCTTTTCCTACTGGAAACTCTTTCCATTTATTGTTATCATTGGCATGGAGCGGTGCTGCTACCACTAAAAATGAGGCTATGCATTTATTTAGGTATTGTGCTGCCCCAATGAAACTTCTAACCTCATAAATATTAGTATGCATTGGCCATTTCATGATGGCCTCCATCTTGGAAAGATCTATCTTCATCTCTCCTCCACCTATTACATACCTCATATACACCAAAGACTGTTGTGCAAACTCACACTTCTTGATATTTTCTAATAGTTGATGCTTCTTTAATGTCTGCAATACCTGCATCAAATGCGAGATGTTCTCCTCCCAGTTAGCATTGTATACCAATATATCATCCAAATAAACAATAAAAAATGAATGTATAAAGGGGCGCAATATATCATTCATTAACCTCATAAATGTAGTTGGTGCATTACATAGGATGAATGGTATGACTAACCACTCATACGAACCTTTCCTAGTTTTGAAGGTGGTCTTCTAGGTATGTTTTTCTTTTACTCGAACCTTTTGATATCTAAAATTTAATTCTAGCTCAACGAAGTATTTTGCTTACTGCAAATAATGCAAAAAATCATCTATCCTAATCAGCGGGTACCTATTCTTGAGCAGGAATTTTTTAATTAATAAACAAGTCCCATCCTTCATTAGCACAATGATGACGGGTGACACACATGGTAATGTACTCGATGAAATGAAACCTTGTTCCAGTAATTGCTGTAATTGTTTCTTCACCTCATTTTCCTCTATAACATACTGCCCATACAGCCCAATGTTTGGCAATGGAGATTCTGGCAATAGTTTGATCTCGTGCTCCACTTCTCTTTTTGGTGGTAAGCCTTTAGGCTCCTAGAACACATCCCTATATGATTGTAATAACTCTTCTAGTTGTTGTTTCTTATCGCACCCCTCCAAGAATTCCTTGCCTATTATAAACTCTTCTATAGATTGATTTTCTCTTAAAAACAATAAAACATGCTTCTTATTGGAATTTGTCAATTTCTTGGTTTCGATGGAATTTACCAACAAAATTTTAAATTTTCCTTTGTGCACATTGATGGTGAATGATTTTCCATCCTTGATATGCTTGTAGTGGTTGGATCTCCGCATGAATATTTCATCTCACATGTACATGTAGGGACTTCCAAACATGACTCCACATACATCAAGGGGAACTGCATCTAGTTCTACCTCATCAATAAATCAACACAAATGGAAAATCTAATTTTGCATTGTTTTCTTACCTTCAATTCTGAATCCTTTTTCAACCCTCCCAATGGATATGGGCTTAGATGATCACTAACTTCCAATCCCAATTTATTGATAAGCTTTGCTACAATGAGGTTACCTTGCAATCTCGAGTAAAAAAACCATCAATCATTGTCTTCTTGATATATATATATATATGTGTGTGTGTGTGGAAGAGTTTGGTCATTTCTTTCTCTTCATGTTGCTGAAGGCTACTTAGATTCACCTGCTTCTGCACTGATGTACAAAGAATATTGTCATTGAAATCTGATTTTCTTTCAACCTAATTATTCAAATTAGTGGCCATGAGATTCTTCTTCTTATTTTCTTTCTTTTTGTTTTTTGAGATAAGCTTTGGATGCACCTTCCAACACTTCTCCTCTGTATGGCCATCAAGTTTGAAGTGGTTGTTGGGATCTTTGCACTGATGGGCGTCATATTTTTATGTTTTCCCCATTTCAGCTTATTCTTCCCCTCCTTAGAAGCATATTGTTGCTCCTTCTACTTCGATCCACTTGATTTCACTTTCTTTAGGCCTATGTTCTCCATGTACAGTTCCTGTACACAAACCTCATCCATCGATTTGAGCTTGAATAACATCACTTTCTTCTACAAATGGCTGTGTTTACCCCCTAGATACTCGAGGATTACATCTGGGTTCTTTGGGGAGATACCTAGAATTATCGCCATCTTTCTAAACTATGTGGTGTACTCTTTTACGCTTTGCCCTTCCTTTTTCCTGAAGTAGTGCCACCAGATCCACTAGTCCTCTACATACCCAGTAGGGTAAAATTGCGACTTTATGAGGGTTTTTAAATCCTCCCACTTAGTCATAGGAGGATCTCCCTTCAACCACAAGGTTTATGTGTGGCTTTCTCACTAAGCCAAGGCATGACCCTCTAATTTCAGTGGCGCAAATGAAATCTTTTGTTCTTCCTCAATATGATGGACACTAGAATACACTTATAATTGTTGCAACTAGTGATTTAGCTTCAGAGCATTGATCTCACCTTAGTACTACTTGATGTCAAAATTCACTTCCAGTTTGAATAGGCTTTGTCATTGATTCACAACACTCGAACTAGGTTGCTCTTTTTCTAGTACTTTCTTTGGCTAGTTCTCTGTTTCTTCTTGATTTCCTGATCTCCCCTCTGAGCTGTCCTCTGTTGGGTTGTGTTATATTCTTTCCACATAGTTAACAGGGGGTTTGAGGGGTACCTGTAACCCCACTTTATGGGGTCCAGGGCAGCACCCCGGAAAATTTTGATTTTGGACCCTATGTCAGGTTGGGCGGACCCACCTATGGTTTTGTGCATGATTTTCGCACATGTTTTTTGGACGCGATGGTTTTCGGTCGATGGTTTTGGACGCGATGGTTTTCGGTCCATGGTTTTGGACGCGATGGTTTTTCGGTCCATGGTATTGGATGCTTTGGCATGTATAAATATGTATTGTAACATTGAAAGGAATATAATGAAAAATCAAGCTGGTAGTCTCGGTTTTGAGATTCAGTGGGAAATCTCTGTGTATATGTGTTTTATGTGTTATGCTCTCGCATTTTTATTTTTCCTGTGATTTAGAATTCGTATGCAGGTAATTTCTGTACGGGATTAAAACCTACACCGTCTTGGTCTGAAATTGTTTTTCATTAGGGTAGTCTTGGTCTTCTTGAGTGAGAAAAATTTGTTGCTCATTTTTTGAATCTATCAAGTTCATGTGAGTCTCTTCTGTGGGCTCATTGGATGTGGATTCCTCTACGTAGTTTTCTTGGAAAGGAGGCCTAATATCATGTCGGGATTAGCCCTTCCAGCATTTGTGGTTTGGTTTTTCCTAAAGTTTGGGTTCCTTATGGTGTTGGGTTGTTGTCCTTCCCATGATGATTTCCTCTTAACACTTTCTACTCTGTCTCCCAGCCTATGCATGCTATTGATAATAGCATCTAACTTCTGGTCTAAGGCTGAGGGTTCTTCCTTAAAGGTAGTTCTTCTCTCAGTTCTAGCTCTGTTTCTTTTGGCAATTAAGTTCGCCTCCACACTAACAGCAACATTTTGCATTTCTACAAGGCTTTGAGGGGCTCTTTCCCTTAACTGATAAGCCATTTCGGCATCAAAGCCATCCGAGAATTTGTACAAAGCGAGATCAGGTGGAGGTCTTAAATTCTGTGGTATTGCATTATAAACATTATTAAATCTTGCACAATAGTCCAAGACAGTCTCCTGAGGGCCTCTTTTGATAGTGTCATACTCAGATAGTATGTGCAATGGGTCTTTCTTCTTCTCCCATCTGTTGATAAATGACTGATATAAGGCTTCTGGGTCTCCTATGGAATTGGCTGGGAGTGCTCTAAACCAAGTCCTGACATCTCCGGTCAAACTTTGGACAAAAATCTTCATTCTCACACTATCATCGTCAATCTCATAGCTCTCAAAGTAGTTCTACATTTTCTTTGTGTGTTGAAGGGCTGTGCAAGCATTTGTGCCATCAAAATAAGTAATTTTAGTATGGTAATCCTGAGGCATAGCCCCGGGATTTGCAGGGAGTTGTAAAGGTGCATATTTGTTAGCCATATTAATAGGGATAAGTGGAACAACAAGGGTTAGTGGAACAATTGAAACAACTGGGATGACAGGAGTAGTAGTGGTAGTATGAGTAAAGGATGGAAGTGTAGAAGAGGTGCTTGGGGAAGTGGATGATGAACAAGGGGAAGTTCGGGTTGAACGAAATAAAACTTTGACAGGGCTCGGAACACAGCTTGGCTGAACTGTTTCTAGAGTAGAAGTAGTACAGTCTTCTCGATGCTCTTGCTTCCTAAGGATCTTAGAAATTAGGTTCGGATTTTCAAAAGTAGCAGGGGGATTTGGGTCCGGATTTGACCTGGTATATCGTGGGTGTCTCTTGGGAGCCATCTTCTAACTTGTTTTTTGGGAAATTTTCTAACAATACAGGTTTTACAGAAACTTTTAAAGGTTAGTTTCTTCCTCTGCGGAGCTTCAGACTGGTTTTGTGAGATTATCTGAGGAAGTCCCCAGCGGAGTCGCCATTATGTTAACACTCAGGTTGTCCCTAATCTCCTGAAGGGATACGACCGAGGTAACCACAAACCAATCTTTGGATTGCAGGTTCTAGCCCACCTGCAATCAGAGAGGGCTCTCTCCTGATGATTTAGCTTTGTTGATGATGATTTTAGGCTAGTTATTGGGTTCAATGGGTTTTGTTTATGTTTGGATGGTGTTTGAATGGAAGGAAGATGCTTTCAGGCAGAGAGGCAATGCATAGAGTGATAAGTTTCAAACCATTGGGCATGGAGTCAAGGAGTAGGACCGCAGGTATGCTTTCTTGATCACAATAGGAACATGGAGCAAGGTAGCTACACATGAAACAACCTTCAAGCTAAAGAGATGGAGTGAAATGTAAGGAACGAGAGGCAATTAAGAGTCTCTCAATCAACTTAATAAAGGGAAGGAAAATGAGATCTATCTAGGGGCAGTTAAGAATCCCTGGATAACTGTCATACATGGTGAATTAGGGAAAATATGAGCCATGTGGAATTCATATTTATGCCTAAAACAGATGAAAAACATAAAGAAACAACAGAAATTGAGCATAGAGTGCAATTAAACAAATTCTAAGCTAATATTTCTTTCTGTTGTTTAGACAATGATTTATGAATGGAAAACAGATGTAAGAAGCACTTATTGGGTCATGTACCAGCACAAGAATTCCAGAGTCACTCTTCAACCATTACACACAGTAAACAATTCATTCTCCAAGCTCGTAAGCAGTCTTTGATTATAAAAATTATCAGATATACAGTGCGAGTCTCTGCTTAAGCAAAACATCAAACCAACAAAAACCAACCCTCTTCACATTGTTCAGGGTTGTCTTTATAGGTAAAATATCCAGAAGTATTTATTACAGCTAACCTAAACAGGTCTGCGGGAAAAGCTTTTAAACTTAAGCTTGTGCTGAAATTAAATGCAAATAAAATATCTATTGAGCTGCGCCAGAAGAAGCTGGATCAAAAAGAGTTAATGTAGTGTCCTCTGTGGCCTGGTGCAGTGCTTTTGCAATAACTGTGCTTTGAGCTTTGGTCCACTAACCTTATGTGAGGTTTAATGTGCAGTCACTGTGATGATGAGCTTTGAATGGTTCCTTAACTGCTTCTTGACTTTTAAGGATTTATTTTAATGTTTTATTCGCCTCGAGCCCTAAGAAAATCTTCACTGATACACTTCGTTGCAACACTGATACACTTTGCCGCTACCTGATCTTCTCTGGCATGAATTTTGGCTTCACATTTGCTCTGATACTCTTTAATGCCTGAATCGGGCCTCTCTCTTTATGCTGATATGCTAAAAACCATTAACTCGGGCCTTTTCTGCCATTTCTGGCGCAAAAACAGCTGAGGAATCAAAAGATTCCCCAATTTGGCCCATTTCCCGTAGTGATGCGCGATTAGCGCTAATCGCGCATCGAAAACTGCCTCAGAATCCGGGCCTCCTAAGATGCATTTTTGCGCTTGCGCGCCCTTATTTGGTGGGTGACGCCAGCATGACGTCAGCGGTGGGTCCTGGTACGGCGGATGACGTCAGCGGAGTGATGTGGCAGGGCGTTGGATGGTGCGGTGCCTGATATGTTTTTGCGATGCAATAGCGATAACTGAAATGCTGCGATTTGCGATGAATTTGCAGTGAAACATGTCTTAATGATAAATCATGTTTTAAATGAAATATATGAATAAATGGAGGCATGCGGCGAGGAAGTATTTGTGATGCGATATGCTCTCTTGATGCGATAGCAATGTCGCATCGGAGCAAAAGGAAGCGGCATGCATTTCGGGAACATGACTCTTGCGACCACCGATTGCCGACTTGCGATATCGCATCGGAAAAAAGGGGAAGGGGCATATATATGTGGCATATAGTATTGCGATACACCGATTTGAGAAATGGCATCGGAGGAGCTTCCATCGGGGAGGACAAAAAACGAGCAACATTAGCCTTGAGACCTCCGACTGTGATATCCTTTCGGAGGGGGTCCAAAGGGATCGGAAGAGTGTTAAGGCAATCGGCAAGGGTTTATTACGATCAGAAGAAGGGCATATATGCTTTTGAAGAGTATTTGAGGCCTCGAAAGGGGTCTGATAACCTAAAAAAGAGGAATTTCATGCTTTGGAGGGAGTCCATTGCATTGGAAGATGGTTTTAAAGGGGCAAAATGAGGGTTCTTGCTATGTTTCAGGCAAACTTAGCAATTCCCAAGTGTACTTATGGTTATTTTTCAACCAGGGGGGAGGGGATAAGTATAAAGGGGAGTTATTAACATTGTTTTAGTAGGGGGAAGGGGAGATAGATAGGGAGTTACATAATAGAGTTAGAAATTAATATGATAATGACAAGAAAGTGCCAAGTGTGTTAATCTTAGGCTATTAAGGGAAACAATGATTCATAAAGGGAGTATGAATATTCCTTGGGCAAAACAGATCTTTACCAAGGTGAATGATATGGAAAACGATGAAACTAAGAGGCATCGAGCAGATCTTGATCTCTTCAGGGAAATTACTGAGTGATTTGGGGAATAAGGAAGAAGGGGGAAGTTAGTCATGCCTTGCTTGAATCTTTCAAATGGTAACTACCTGATAATTGTGACTTGAACAGATATGACACTTGAAAACATGAAATTGATCACAAATCAACATTCTGCAACCTCAAAACTACCTACCCAGCCTACTTGCCTAGCATTTTTTCTTCTTTTTGGTTTGGGTGCACTTAGACTTGCAGACCCAGCTTTTCAACTTTTTCTTTTTCTGTCCTCCTATCTACATCTACACTTATTTCATCCAGGGGCTCAGATTAAGCTATTGAGCACCCTTGCTTCTCTACCTGTCTAAGATTCTGCCAAGATTTAGTTGTTTGGACAGATGGTGTTTCTCTATATTCTAAAACAGTAAATTGAAACCTAGGGAGACCAAGATTAAACTGTTTGGACCTCCCTTTAACTAAAAATTATTCAAAAATGTAATAATGCATCAAAATTGGAACACACCAGTGGCACTTGAACTAGCGCATTCTCATGGCATCCTTCTTTGGCTTCTGTAGTAAATATGGAAAATTGCAGCATGCAAAGTACGACATATTTGGCATATAAAAATGTCAATCATGAAAGATGAGTAACCTGCTGCAGCAGGAGGCTAACACTTGGCACAATGCCTCTTTAAGATGTTCGAAGGCCTTTGTTGCTTCTGGAGTCCATGAAAATGCATCTTTCTTCAATAGTGTTGTTAGAGGTGCTGCTATTCTCGCATAATTCTTAACAAACTTGCGATAATACCCTGTCAACCCGAGAAATCCTCGCAGATGATTTATGGATGTGGGGATTTTCCATTCCTTAATGGCTTTAATTTTTGCTAGGGTCTACCTTAACTCCTTCATGAGATACAATATGACCCAGATATTCCACCTCTTGGACTCCAAAGAAACATTTGGATCTTTTTGCATATAATTGTTTCTCCTCCAATAGTTGTAGCACCCTGTCAACATGTTCAACATGATCCTTCCAAGACTTGCTGTAGATTAGTATATCATCAAAAAATACTAACACAAATTTTCTAAGGAATGGTTTGAAAATTGAATTCATCAAACCTTGAAATGTTGAAGGTGCATTGGTAAGGCCAAAAGGCATGACCAAAAATTCATAATGACCCTCATGAGTTCTAAATGTTGTTTTCAGAATGTCTTCAGTCTTCATTCTGATTTGATGATATCCTGAACGAAGATCCAACTTGGTGAAGTAAATTGATCCATGCAATTCATCCAGTAATTCATCAATGACAGGAATGGGAAACTTATCTTTAATAGTGAGCTTGTTGAGCTCCCTATAATCCGGACGCATGCACCATGATCCATCCTTCTTATGCACCAATACTACTGGAGCAGAGAAATAACTTTGACTCAGTTGAATTATACTAGCCTTTAGCATTTTTGCAACCATACGTTCAATTTCACTCTTTTGGACATAGGGATATCTGTACGACCTGATTTTCAGAGGAACACTTCCTGGAATCAGATGAATAGCATGATCATGATCACGCATAGGTGGGAGACCTTTGGGAGTCTCAAATACCTTGAAATGATTGTCCAGGACTTTTTGGAGATATGGAGAAATAGATGATTCTGATGTGGAAACATCTAGCGAGCATAATTGTGCAATTACACCTCTTTTCTCCTTCTTTAGAAGCTGTTTCATACAATTATAGCTTATTACCTTTCCTGGTTTCCCTGCAATACCCCTTAATTCAACTACCTTTCCTTCTGTAGAAAATTTCATGAAAAGTTCTTGAAAATTAAAATCTATTGTACCCAAGGATTGTAGCCATTGGACTCCTACTACAACATCAGCACCTCCCATTGGAATGGAAAGCATTGGGCTAGTCAATACATATTCTCCCATGGATAGCTTGATATTATGGCACTTTTCGGAGCAATTTATTGTTCCTCCATTTGCAACCATCACTTGACACTCTGGTGCTGGATATAAGAAGCAATTCAATTCTTTTGCTACCTTACAATGAATAAAATTGTGGGTACTTCCTGAATCAATCAACACTATTACCGTTTTCTTCTTGAATTGTCCTTCTATCTTGATGGTTTGAGGAGTGGTAATTCCCGCCAATGCATTACAAGATATGGTTGGATTCATTTCTTCTTTATCTAGGCTTTGTTCCTGGAGTATATCCTCTTCTTTTGACCTTTCTTGCTCTTTTTCTTCTTCCTCTTCACAATCTATGTAGAATAATTCTTCTCAGCACACTTATGACCTTTAGTGTATTTTATTATCACAACTGTAACAAAGCGCTTTTCCTCTTTTTTCTTCCAATTGTTGTGGTGTCAACCTTATAAGTTGTGGAAGACTAGGGGCAACAACACTTCCATTTTTATAGTTGTGAGTGGTATGCTTCCTGGTTGCCATAATTTTGCTTTCCATTTTTCTTGCTAACCTAAATGTCTTCTTTAATGAATCAGGTTCCCAAAGGCGAACATCATGTTGGATATTATCCTTTAAAGTCCCTATGAACACATAAATCCTATGCTCCTTTGGAATATTTTTTACCCTTATGTTCAATTTTTGGAATCCTCAAGTGTCCATTATTGGACCCTTTTTTTTGAGACTTATCAATGGCTAAAAAAAGTGTTGCTTTTTTATCTCATAATGTGCTGTCAATTCTTCCGTAAAAATTGGCTCAAGTGATAATTTGTTTATGAGAGCAAAGCCATTGATACCATACAAACTGATTTGGTTCCAAATATAAAGTTGCTATACGTACCTTTTGTGTGTTTTGCACATTATTGAGATCGAAAAATTGCTCCATTTGTAATATCCATGTTGTGGGATCCTTGCCATCAAGCTTCCTCATATCGATTTTTGGAATATGGTGGGTTTTCGATCCAACATTAGGGTCTATGGAATCATGATTAACATTTCTTTGTTCTCATCATGAGTTTCCTTTACTACCCTTTCACCATTAGTGACCATTTCTTGTAGCACCTTATTCATATTTATCTTCAATTCTTCCATGTATGTCTTCAAATTTGTCTTCCAATCATCCATCTTAGCTTCCATGCCATTCATCTTAGCTTCCATGCCCTTTATCTTAGATTCCATGTCATTTATCTTAGCTTCCATTAGCTTTTGTGAGACTGACATTTGTTGCACTTGGTCTTGTAATTTTGAGATATCATGTAGCATTTCTTCCTCTTCTTCATGAGTCGTGCTACTGCTTTTAGGTTGCTTACTAGGTGTTTGCATTTTCTTTCCTCGGGGCATCAGTTACCAATAATAATGCTCTACTATGCCTTTTGAATTCTTCAAAATAAATTTTCAAACCAAGCTTAAGCAAAAATTTAAAAGAATCTACACACCTTTTTTCACTTTGTAGGAGCTCGATATTGCCTCTAATGTATCTTTGTACTTTTAGATCATCCAATTCTAAAATTGCGACCTGCAGTAGCCTTCTGTGTCCTCTTTCTAATGCCACCAGTTTGATCCAAATTGGATTCTCCAAGGAAGAGTTATGCAAAATCTCCCATAGTGACCTGATTATAGACTAGTTCAGTAGAGCGAACTTGTATGACGTGCCACGAGTCACTATTTCAACTTTTGGCTCTGAAAATAACTACAGTCCGTTCTCTTTTTGTACCTTCTTACGAAATTTCAATCCGATGCTCAGAGAGAAATTTATGACGATTTTCCCCAGGTCACCTATTTGGAATGTAATTCAGGAGTCTGCAAAAAGACCAACTTCCTCAGATCATATCTCCGCAAATATAGCGCGAAAGGCTCTGAAATTCGGACCCAAGGTTCAGTGCGATTTCTTCTCAAATGGGGTTTTTTTGCTTCTGAAACGTCGCAGAAAAAAGTTATAGCGAAAATCCACAATGACCTATTTTGGACAGCGAAACCCTAGAATCCAAAGCTTGATACCAAATGTTATGAAACCAGCTCAAGAAAAATAGAAAAGATAGATCAATGCCTTAGAGTTCAACGTCTTCGAGGGGGGCAACCTCCTTTACATTACATAAATGAACAATTCTTGGATGATTCAAATGACCAAAACCTCGTTTCTATATATAGGAATCTAGGAGTCACAATATAACCCAATCGACCTAACATAATAATATAAAGCCACAAAAATAACAATAGAGGGATTCTATGGGGCACAGTAATAACAATATGGGGAAAATAGGGGCACAACAATATTAATAAGGGGTACAACTACAATAGTAATGGGGTAATCACTAGTATTATAGGGACCCAACATATAATGTAATGACATGGAGATGGGCTATCTGTATTGCAATCATCGCCATAAAACTATCGTATGGGCTATTGTTATTGTTCTATCGCCATTCAACTAAGGCATTGATATATCAATATTCCACCATTGCGATTAGGCTAATGTATGCTATCAATGCTAGAATATATTAATGACATGCGGAGGTTATATTAAACACATACAATGGTTGTTTATCAACACATGCAAAGGTTGTATATTAAAGCACATGAAGGATCTAAAAGGATGCAATGGACAATATTAAATTGCTACAATCGATAATATATCAAACACCACGATGGAGAATAGTACGATGGAAGTCATATTAGAGCTGCATTTAATCAGCTAATTGATTACCTCGAAAGCCAACTTGCATCTGAAATCCATCTCGACGCTAGGAACCTAACTCACAATAACCATATGTTCGAATGACGACAATGAAAATTAAGTGCCTCATAATCGATGATATGATTTCACACATTGCAAATTCAATAAGTACTTTATTATAATTTTTATATCTTATATAACTTTTTTTAATTGTACTAAAGATTAAGTTCATAGTAAGAAGCAATAAAGTCTAATGTATATAAAGTTTATGCATATTTAAATAGGTAGTTATTGAAAGATATATTTACTTATTTGTAAATAGTTATAAAAAATATTTACAATAACATGTCATGTCACTTATCATTTTCTACATGGTGCAAATGAGTTGTCATTATTTAATGAGGAATCTGAAGTAATGATTACTAAATAAGAGTTCCCCTCTTTTGCACCAATCAGAAATTAAATAAATTTAATTTAATAATTGTAAAAAAGAAATTATTTATAAGTTCTAATGTCCATTTTATATGTTTTTCATAGATTTTTGGTTAACATGAATTTAATCGAAGGGTCAACATATTTTTGAATACGTTATACCCTAGCCTGCAGCAGGGATAATAAGCTTTGGTATAATACAATGAGTAAATGTCATGGCTTATCAATACCACACGCGCAAAAAACCATAAGTCACTTCCTATAACACTGTTCACATAATATTAAACATAACCACTTTAAAAATAAATTTCAATAGTTGATTTCTATATACAATTAAGAATATTCTAAAATATTCTATAGAGGTTAAATCTCTACCATCCAACTAATAATTATTGATAATTAAATTAAGATTTTGGAAATTTTGTTTTAAAACAAAAACTATAGAGGATAAATCACACTTGTTGGTTCCAAAAGCGTTGGTCAAAAAATTCTCTCATGTGATTTCTACTGAAAAACTTTGTTTAATTCATTATGGATCACAGAAGCTTAAAATACAAAAACTTAATTATTATTTAATTAAACTAAAAAAACAATAAAAATAGAAACAACTACAAACTAATATAAATATATAATTACAATTATATATAACTTTTTTTTTTTTTTTTTTTTATTTTATTTTTATTTTTATTTTTTTTAAATTTAATATTATAAATATAAAAACAATATATCACACATCAAAATAAAAAATAAAATTATTAATAAATAAGAAGATTATTATAATTAAGTTGTGAAACTATTATTTAAATTAAATATTATTAGCAACTAAATAAATTTCTTCATAAAATGGGAAAACAGGGCATAATTAAATTTTCATTGAAACATTGATTAAATGTTATCCGAAAATAAATTCTAATTAAAATAAACAAATGGACTCATCTAAGGAGGCGAGGAATTGCCGAGAGAGCGAAAAGTGGCTGGACTCTGGCCAGGTAAACAAATTTCAATTTTTTTTTTGTAGAGATGGAGTTTGAATCGTGTTTTTGATGGTGAAAATAGATTCAACACCATCAATAACGTTTAGGACATCTAAATTTTGAAGATTACTATTGGATTTACAAAACTCTTTACCGGATTTGAAGATTAAGAACTATAACTTGGATTTATAAATTTTTTTATCAAATTTTCTCTAAATATCACAAGAATTTCCATAACTTTCCGAGCAACTCCTCTTAATAGATTAAGTGATTGAAGAAAAAAACGCAAAAAAAATAAAATAAAAAATAAAACAATCGTGTCAATCATGCACCCTGATGACGCGAACAAAATGTATTTCTCTACGATTCTATAAAGAAGATACAGACAACCGCTGGAATTACAATGGCTTCTTCGAGATTCCCCGCAACGAATAACGACACCTGCATAAAACACTTGATTGACCTATTGGGTTTTATTTATTGAAATGCACGTTTTCGATGCAAATGGATTGACATATAGTATTACTGAATCACACTGCACGGACCGCAGATTCAATGAACCCTAACAGTGGAGTAAACTATTTATCTGATTTCTAGTGGAGTAAAAGGAAAAAGCAAACACCCATCATGGACTCCGATGCCAAGAGAGAATTTAAAGTTTGCCCGCGGAAGATACATGTCTGTGATTTTTCCATGCGCATTCAGACCTTCTATCTTTTTGGATCACTTTTTATGCGCTTATATACCGAGTACCATAGGCCTGGTTCTTCCCTGGGCATCCAGACCTTCCATCTTTTTCGATCCCTTTTTATGCGCTTAGATACAGAGTTTTTTTGATCACTTTTTATGCGCTTAGATACAGAGTACGATAGGCCAGGTTCTTGAATCCTGTTGGTACGAGGAGATCACTCACATCCACGGTTCTTTTGAGGGTTGTTGTGATTGATTCATCTCCCACATACTGTCAATGTGCCAAGTGTTTAATCAGGGTTTGAAAATTGATGGAAGGCAGGCAGGCACACAGATTGTGCTGCTTGACGATGAAGCTGCACGGTAGAAATTCCATTGCAGTTGCAGTAGCAGCTGTGGTGGCTGTGCAATTCATAACAATAATGTTTTGGGATGTGGTGGCGGTGGCGGGCATGGAAACTGGAGCGTTTCCCAAAGAGGCACTGCCGACGGATTCTGGGTATCTGAATATAGAAGGAAAGAGCGGCGCCCGTATGTTCTATGCATACTACGAGGCCATCTCCCCTAAAAAACAGCTGTCTGATACTCCGATTCTTCTGTGGCTGCAAGGAGGTCCCGGCTGCTCTGGCCTGATTGGAAATTTCTACGAATTAGGGCCCTGGAGAGTCAGCGACAGCCCAGATCTCCGTTTGCATCAGAATCCCGCGCCTTGGAATCGTGTATTTGGCCTACTGTTCTTGGACAGTCCTATTGGAAGCGGCTTCAGCATTGCCCCCTCCGAGGAACACATTCCTACGAACCAGGACGAGGTTGCCAAGGACTTGTATGCTGCCCTACAGGCGTTCTTCGACCTGAATCCCCTGTTTCGCAAACGTCCATTTTATGTAACGGGCGAGAGTTATGCGGGAAAGTATGTTCCTTCCCTGAGTTTGTACATGCTCAATCAGCTGGACAATAACGGGGTATCGCCATTGCGACTGGACGGACTGGCCATCGGCAATGGATTGACCCACCCTGTCGTGCAGGTGCAATCTCACGCCTCTGTTGCATACGCCGTGGGGCTCATCGATCCCCAAGAAAAGTTGCACCTCGAAGCTCTGCAGCAGGAGGCAGCGAACCTCACCCGCCAGCAGAAATGGCATGATGCCCGCATTGCCAGAAGTCGTATCCTGAATCGCCTGGAGAACGTTACAGGCCTGGCCACTCTGTACGACATGAGGAGGACTGTTCCGTATTACACCTCCGAGAATGGAACCGATTACCTCTCCCTGTTCCTCAATCAACCTGCTGTCAAAGGAGCCCTGAAGGTGGATGGCCATCTGAAATGGGAGGACTGCAGCCGGGCGGTGGGCGAGAGAATGGGCGACGACGTGATGAAGAGCAGTAAGTGGATGGTGGAAGCCCTGGTACGGCGGAGACCAGTCCTGTTGTATCAGGGCCAATTCGATCTCCAGGATGGCGTTGTCTCCACCGAAGGATGGATTTCTATTCTGGATTGGGAGGGATTGGACGACTTTCTGGCTTCCGAAAGAAGTGTTTGGAAAGTGTCCAACAAGCTGGCTGGGTACATGCGCTTCCACTCGAATCTCACCCATGTCGTTGTGGCAGGCTCAGGCCATCTAGTCCCGGCCGATCAGAGTCTTCATTCACAGATTATGATTGAATCCTGGGTCAGCAGAGGATCGCCCTCCACAGGATCAGTTGTAGACCCTTTTGGGATGAATGCAAGGACATCGTAAAAGAAACAGGGGGAAGCAAGGAAAATCCAGGTGAGAAATTGACCTTGGCTGATTCAATACAATGGGTTGTAGAAATGCATATCAAATTGTCAAGGTGTGTTTTCTAATAATATATACATCCGTTATATTTGCATAAAATTTTCAAGTTGGAGTATGAATATTTTTGGCTTTTTAATAAAAAACACATTTCTTCCTTTATAACAAATTTTGCAATCCAAAGTACCTTCCAAAGAAGCTCTTTGCCAATTGAGAGACCCCTTAAAATAATATTTTTCTATTACAGTGTCCATTCGATACGCAGATCAATACCAAACACTAAGCCATAAAAGTACAAAACATGAGAGAGTTATAGCAAGAATTTGCAAGGAAAAACACATAACCAAGATGCTGGGATCATTGTGGATTAGTCTCGAGCAATTACTGGTGGTGTCAAGGTTGAGAGCACTTTGAACAGCCATACGTCTACCATAAAATTATAGCAGCAAACAATGAAAGAATGCTCACCTACAACCACGAGCCAAAAATAGAACTTGTCCAAGGAGAATGAGAGAGAAAAGTGAAAGAGAAAGATACCCACTGCCTGTGCGATACTATACAAAGACTACCAAGGTATTAAGTGAGCGTTACACAATGAAAAAACAACTAAACTTGCAAACTTGATAATAGGTTGAGTTGGGGACCAAAGAGGTAAATCATTGGGTTGAAGAGGCAACCTGCATGTTAAATTCAATGATTTCCCTTGAGAGGCAAAATTGTTCGCTTGGAGGGGCAAGGAGGCAAATGGTTGGGTCCGGAAGCTCATTGGTATGTCAACCTAATGATTTATTTCTCTTGGCTCTTAGGGTTTGAAAACAGTGAGTGTTGTCCTTTTCCTAGCACTACGAATGGCAAATTTCACCCAGTTCAACATCCCAGGGGCAAGTTGCTAGGTTGGAAGATTTGTTGGCCTTTCAACCTAGCTATGTAGCTTGGGTGTTGTCCTTCTCCTAGCACTAAGAATGGCAAATATTACCCAGTTCAACATCCGAGGGGCAAGTTGCTAGGTTGGAAGATTTGTTGGCCTTTCAACCTAGCTGTGTAGCTTTCCTTGGACAAATTGTTAACTTGATAAAAAGACCCCAAAGTCAGTGATTTCACTTTGAGTGAAACTCTACCAAAACTTGAAGGTGAATGCTACTAGGAACTCAAACCATTCCACTTCAACAAACTAACTAGGAACTCAAACCAAATAAAAAAGGTCGCCTCTAGATGCCCAATACGCATAGAGATAAATACCCATTGAAGTCACTATCTTGCTTTGAAACTTAGTTCAAAGCTCTTCAATAACCAGGAAAATTGCAAAGAAGTGTTTGATGAGAACAAAAATCAGATCTACATACTTGGGATTGAGCCTGCCTTTCACAGTGCCCCTCAATATACCAACTTTGCCATGCTTACCATCGAGTTTCCAATGCTAAAATCCATCTGTTGCCTCACGCAACCTTATATCTTTAGTCTTGCGCCACATACACACCGAATGGCTTTGCAAACATGTTAAAACCATCCTCCATCTGAAGTACTTTTCCCAAAACAAAATACTTGACATGCCAAAGATTCTCAAAGATTCTAACAGAGGTGAGCAAGGTAAAGGTAAATTAAATGACGACATCCTTGCTGGCTAGGAAGAAACTTAATAGTTTCACTACATCCATCATTGAATGCCAACAACATTCTTGACCTCTGAAACTAAATCAAATATGTTATTTCACTAGAAGATGTTTCCATTATGCTTGCACCACTGTTAGTATTACAATAAAAGAATTTGAATTGAGTCATCAACAATGTTATGTGCGATTCTAATGATACCACGGATCAAAACCCAACCCTGATGCATGCTTAAATTCTCTCATATATTGGAATCAAATCAACTTAAACTGCACAAAAACACTCAGGAAGCAATGATCACTTCTAAGAAATACCCAGTTCAATGTATTTCTATTATTCCCAGAATTCTGTTAGTGAGGCCAAATGTAAATGTCGTAGTTGAGAAATATTACTTCTTGAAAATAGATTAATCTCTATCGTTCGAAAACAATCCAACAAAGCAATGATTATATTGCCAGCAAGAGGGATTTAAATAGAATCCAGACATTCAAATGCAAGGTAGTTGGACAAACCTTAGTTTAGGTTTAGGATGAGGTTGGGGACTAAAATTTGATTTGCAATAAGCTAATCGAGCTTTTACATGGCTATGATCTTTCATACTAAGGTTAAAGGTCAATCTTGGACATTTCTTCAGATAGTTTAAAATTATTCATTTAGTTTTCTAAATCCAGTACAAATCACTCAAACCAATTAGTCTACACCTCTTGGATATGTATATAAACCAACTAGTCTACATCTCTTTAGTATCTAGATAAAATAAATTTACTATCCATTTGGAACCATCCAGAGCAAAATTCCCATAAATTATTTCTTGAAGCGATCAGTCACAGAAAACAGATTGGCTGGGGACCTAGTGCTACCATAATTTTATTATATGTTGTGATCTATTATGAGTTATGAGCAAGTAGCCAAAAAAATATAACTGCTTATATTTGTGCATCTGCGCTTTCGATAGTAAATCTTATGGATGTCAAAACAATAGCATCTTACAATTGTATTTGAAAGAGGGGCTTGTATCCAAATTAAATCAGACTAACCATTCTCCAAGTAGCACATTGGCCGCATCATTAACATTCTCTCAAGTTAAGTAGATCGATTACGCTACAATGTGTTCTTATCTGCCCAAATCTAAGCAATGTCGTCCTTCGTTTATTTGGGGGCTCATTCCCCAAATAAGCCTATCCTACAACACCATTTTATTCTTCTTAAGGAGTTGCATAAATTTCTTTAGGAGTTGCATAAATGATGTTAGTCAACCTATTGTTAAAGGAATATACCATGGTTAGCGTACGTGTGGGTTGTTCAGCAACGACTTTGAGCAGCCAAACCCTAGCTCATAAATAAATCCAAAATATAAAACAACATTTCCCAGATCAAAAGCTTTGCACATATATCAAGTAAATGATGTGGTGAAGGAAAAATGCATGTATAGAACTGTGGCTAAGGAATGAGGTCTAATTTGCCATTTAATCGCTCTTTACAAATGTTAAGTAGGGGGTCTTAAGTAGGGGGTCTTGAGGTATAATATGAACCTCCCTGTACACAACAATAATTATGCTCAGAGAATCACATATCAAAATCCATATGGTTTTTTTAGTTCCTCCTCCTTGACATTCCTAACTATATAAGACCATGCAAGTAAAGTAACAAATGAAGGTTGCATGAATCAGAGGAAGGGAGAGATGTTAGGGTTTTTGGGGAATGGTTGAAGCTATGGAACTACTAGACTTTGGCTCGTGGACAAAGGGTGTTAAGTAAACTTGAGTCGGGGATAGAGTCAAAGTTGACAAAGTTAAACAGTGGTGGTTTGGGGCACGCGGTATAGTGTACCCATGGTTTTCTGCCCATGAGATTGCATATGATGGAGTCTTTAAAAAGGCTAGGAAGACTTCATCGTAAGGCATGCCAGGGAGGTGAGCGGAGTGGTGATGGCTCACTTGACTGGGTTGACCTGGGTTTTGGCCAAGGTTAATGGAATTCTGTTAGGCTGGGATTTTCCGTGGAGTTGGGGTTTTCCCAGAGTAAACCCTATGCAAATTGTGTTTAATGTTTTTATGTGTGTTGTTGGTTTAATTCTTCTTAGTAAAACTCCTTAAATATTTTGTTTTGCTTCAATTAATTTTCTACATCTGGAATCAGAGCCAAAGGTAGATGAAGTGTCGGTTTTGGCTTTAGAGGGACGCCTCTCTAACCAAGGTTAACCTGGACTCTTTTATGAGAGTGGGATGATAATGACTCTAATGTTGAATTTGTGGATCTACAGTTGAAAGTGTTTTTGCTAGGAGATCAAGCTAGTTTCGAAGGCTGCATGGATACACTATATTGTGGACACCATGGATTGAAAGTTAGGTCATAAGGATGAGTAGATGAGATTGTGGATAGATCGATGTGGCGATAGAAATCACCAGGCTAAGGCAATCCTGATTAGATTTGATGGTAAATCGGTAGAAGGGGCACGTTTGATGGGTGAAGAAGTTGCGGGAAGCAAGTTTAGAATTTTTCTCCAGGGTTTTAGTCATTTGAAGGCAAAATCTTGTGGCATAGATTAATGCTTGTGAAGGGCTTAGCGGATTTGCACAAATCGGTTAATTTTTTTTTTTTTTACTTTTGGAATACGTTGTCTCACGTCTCATGTTAGATTTTGGGATGTGTTGTCATTCCCATGAAGAGGCCCTAGAGCCATGAGTCTACGATTGAAATATAAGACTGGTATTGGCCAATCTGATGCGGTTGAAGGGATTGAAGAGGTCGAGCACCACTCCGGTGGTGGCAACACAAGAGAACAATGAGACATTGGAATCATTCGATATGTGAATATAAGCTGGTTAGAATTCGTTGGCTGGCAGTGTGTCATAGAAATTGGTACTAGAGGATCACTGTTGCAGTGAGATGTAAGGATGTAGAGGAGAGTTGTGGTAGCTGTGAATGAGAGTGAAATGGGCAAGGTGCATAGTAGATGGAAGTAGAAGTCGCAATGTTCATCATCATGGGGGTGTCTAGTGAGCACTAGTCACAACATTCATCCAAGGAGTGGAATGGACAAGTGGATCTGGGGTTCTCTCCCTGCTAAAAGGTGGAAGTGACCTTAAACGCATTTGCTTTAGTTGTGAAATGTTGAACAAATGATAGAGCTTGTGGGAACTTGTGATCTGGAGGTTGGTGTTTTGTTTTTCATGAGTTGATCTCCAGTTTGGGGTGGGATGGCGTAGCTTATGCTAGTCATGAAAATTTGCAAGAGTATTTTACGAGAGGGGTCACATAAAAGTTCTGGAAACAATCGAGAGATTGTTGTAGCTACAGAGAGCTGCATATTTTCAGATTCCACACCATTTGTTCATGGTTGTCAGAGAAAACTGGTGAGTGGCAATGAGAAGCTTGGATGGCAATGGGTGAACTAGAGAGCCTTCTTGCTAAGTCAGGTAATCCACATAAAGTGTGACCTTCAATAGAGTCACGACATTGTGGATTGGATTCATTGAGGAAAATGGAGGTTGTGGCGTGTAAGTGCATATAGAGAAACCATAGGTGTTAGTTACATGCAAAATATTTGACGGAATGCATCAATCAAATGGGGCTGTGGAGAGTATCATGCTTGGAGTGTATCAAAGTCCAGAACATGGTCATATAAAGATAACAACAAGGGATTTTTTTTGGTATTTTATATTGGAGTCAATTATTGCATGTAAAAGGGCATATTGATGTAAGACCTACTAAGGCATGTGTACCCTAGGTAATTGTCGGTAAACTCTGGGTTAGACCTAGGTGATAAGGGAATGTCAGGTTAACTGATACCTTGGGTATAAACTTTGAGGGGGGTAAGGGCCCGAGTGAGTGAGACTCACTCACATGGCAGGTTTGGTTGGATTTAGTTAAAGAGATCCCAAGTCAAGGTTTAAGGGGAGAATGTTAAGTAAACTTGACTAGGGGATTTTGACCAAGTTAAACAATGGTGGTTTTGGGCATGTGGTATAGCGTACCCATGGTTTTTTCCCATGTGATCGCATGAAATGGAGCTTTTAAAAAGCCTAGGCAGACTTCATTATAAGGCAGGACAGGGAGGTGAGCAGTGAAAGCTCATTTGGGTGGGGTGGCCAGTGTTTTGGCCAAGGCTATTGGGATTTTGTTAGGCTGGGTTTTTCCCCGGCGTTGGGGTTCTCCCAAGGTAAACACTGTGCATATTGTGTTTAATGTTTTTATGTGTGTTGTTGGTTTAATTCTTCTATGTAAAATTCAATAAATATTTTGTTTTGCTTTGGTTA
Organism: Pinus taeda; assembly: GCA_000404065.3. Lineage (NCBI taxonomy): Eukaryota > Viridiplantae > Streptophyta > Pinopsida > Pinales > Pinaceae > Pinus > Pinus taeda. The sequence goes on from APFE030068282.1 coordinate 86,585, forward strand.
ATTTTCTATAAAGGAGAGGAGGAATCAACATTTCTAATGTAAGTTGAGTTCATGGCCCAAAGTAAACCCTCTCAAAGGTGCTTGGTCCCGATTTCAAGAACTGGTATTGTCGGGGTTTTTGGGTTGTGTTATTACGCCCTTCCTCTGGTTGGTTTTTCTTGAGGCTTTGGTGGGGTCAATCCTATGACAACTGAGTTTTCCTTCAATCAAATGGATAGGTGTTCAGAAGGGATGGGAGGAGATGGTTCCGGGTTGGGGCTTCCAAACTCCATAAACACCCCCAAAAGTTCTTTGAGTTTGAAGGAGAGGTCAGGATTTTCTGAGGATCAAAAGCTACATGAAACAAGGGTTGAGGAGCTTAGGCTTTTCAATGGGTGTTGGTTGGGTCTCACAAGAGAGACTTCCAAAATCCATAAAAAGGAAACGACCTACAAATCTTAAGCAAAAAAACTAGCCCTTACCCTAGGTAGTGAAGTTAACATGGGAAGGGTGGAAAGTTTGACTAGTAGGGTTTCAGTGGGAATACTTAGCTATATTTCCCTGTCTAAAGAGTAGTTGCAGCTTTGGCTATTGTTGTGTTGGAAGCCTTTGGCGGGTTATTCCCCAAAGATGAGTTTGTTAATGGGCGATTGACCATGTTTATGAAAATATGAACATGACACTGATGGAAAAAGGAAGGAGCATGTTAGGTGGTTTTGGGTTAGGATATGAATTTCGCATAGAGACAATGGATACTATATTTTACTTGGTAAATCAATCACCCTCATTAGCATTGGATGACAAGACTCCACACAATGTATGGACTAGTGAGAAACCATCTTCTAAACATCTTAGTGTATTTGGATATGATCTTTATGTACACATTTCAAATGAAAATAGGAGTAAGTTGGATACTAAAGTTGAAAAGTGTATCTTTATTGGATATAAAGATGGTTTGAAAGGTTATAAGCTTTGGAATCTAGAAACTAAGAATGTTTTGTATAATCAAGATGTGGTATTTAGAGAAATCAAAGATGTCAAATGAGATGTCAACAAAAAAAAATAAACAAAAAAAATAGATTTTGAATTAAAGTACGAATCGGAAGAAGGGGAACCTTATACTCATGTATTGAGGAGATCGATTTGAGAAAGAATGTAGCTAAACAAGTAGCCAAATATGTATACTCCACCTGATTTCCATTTTGATTTTGCTTTGTTTATTACCGATGATGATCTTAGAGCTATTAGGGAGGTAGTAAATGTAGAGGATGACAAATTCTAGAAAAAGACCATGGGTGAAGAAAATGACAACCTTGGATAAGAATGAGGTTTGGTATCTAGTGGATTTGCCAGTTAGAAGAAATTTCATTCGTATCAAATTGGTGTTTAAAATAAGTTGAATGTAGAAGGTAAAGTGGAAAAATTCAAAGCTTGGTTTATAAGAAAAGGTTATTCTTAGGTAGAGGGAATTGACATTGGTGACATTTTTTTCTCCTATTGCCAAGTTAGATTCTATTAGATTTGTTTTACCTATTAATGTTGCTTTTGATTTTGAAGTACAACAGATGGATGTGAAGAAAACATTCCCACATGAGAATCTAGAAGAAGAGATCTACATGAAGTAGCTAGAAGGCTTTATAATGAAGGGAAAGAAAGACCGGGTATGTAAGTTGAAAAAGTCTGTATATGGGTTAAAGCAATCGCCAAGGATGTGGTATAAAAAAATTGATACTTATATATCTAGACTTGGCTTCATAAATAAAAAAAAAAAACATATCATTGTGTGTATTTCAAATTAGTTGGTGATCGTGTTATTTATTTGATCTTGTATTCATATGATATGTTGTTAATTAGAAACGACAAAGAAATAATCCATGATATGAAATCTCAATTTTCCTATAAATTTGACATGAAAGATCTTGATGTTGCAAATTTCATTTTGGACATGAAAATTAAAAGAGATTAGACATACATGATACTCTAGTTAAATTAAAAGAAATATGTTGAGATAATATTGCAGAGGTTTAATATGTGAGAATGTAAACCTATAAATGTCCCTATTCCTATAGGTGTAAAATTATCTAGAAATCAATGTCACAAGACACAAGAAGAGGAAGAGGACATGTAATGTGTTCCATATGCCAGTGAGGTTGTCAGTTTGATGTATGCAATGGTTTGTATTAAACCATATATTACACATGTAGTGGGAGTATTGAGTAGGTATATGTCAAAAACAAGGAAAGAGCATTGGGCAATAGTAAAGAGAGTTTTTTAGGTAGTGTTTAGAGTTGGATATTTGGACCACAGGAGATATACAAGCGGGTATGTGTTTCACCTATTTGGAGAAGCAATCAATGAAATGAGCAAGAGATAGTCTATAATGGCACTCTCAATTATAAAAGTTAAAATCACAGTAGCAAAACAAGCAAGCATGGAACTAGTCTAGTTATAAAGATTGTGTTTAGGTGTTAGGTTGGTACAACAAGGTATAAGGATATGATGTGACAATCAAAGTGCAATTTTCTTATCAAAGAGCCTTGCTTATTGTTCTAAGACAAAGCATAATGATGTTCAATATCACTTTATGAAGGTATGGTTGAAGATAAGAGGATGTTACTTGTAAAAGTGAACAATTTTAAGAACGTTGTAGATTCATCAACAAAATTTCTGAGCACTGAGAAGTACTCTTTGTGTAGGAAAATAAAGTGCATTATTGCCTTGGATTGTTGATCATGTACTCTTGTGATAGATTATGCAAAGAAAAAAATAAGTGGGAGAATGTTCGGTATGTGTTATATTTTTTACATGACTAGCCCCATGCATAGTTTGTATGTGTTGGGCACAATAGGGTTAGTAGCCCCCTTACCTAGGGATTTAGGGGTGGAGCCCCTAAAAATTGGGTAGCTTTTTGCATCTATTTTGGGTAGTTTGGAATGTATGAGCCATTAATTGTAAGAAAAAACAACGATCTTATGTAGTAAGGTATGCATTAAATCCCTTGATTTAATTATTTTACAAGAAACAAATAGTTCTAAAAATATAATCGAAGTTGTTCTTAAGAATGTCATGATAATAAAATTTAATTAATAGCCCTCAATGCCAGAGGATCAACTAGAGGCATAACCCTTCTCTAGAATGTAGACACCGTCATCCTAGTTAATTTCTTTGTTATAAATAGAAGTATAACTGCTCAATTGTCTCACAGGCCCATAAGAAATAGGGTATATATTACTAATTTTTATGGACCTCAACTTTTGACCAAGAAATACAAATTTCTGCAAAGCCTACAAATTTAATGTGCTTCATAGGCGATCAATTCTAGGTTTGAGGAGGATATTTCAATCTCATCTCCTCCCCAGAGGGGAAAGAAGTGGGATCCATAGGCTAGACCCTGACAATGAAGCCTTCAACTCCTTCATCTATGATCAAAATTTGATTGATATTGAAACAGAGGATGGGCTTCACACCTAGAATAACAAACACGGAGGATCCCAACAAATTTCTTGTAGATCAGATCATTACTTGATTTTAAAAATCATTAATGTTATCAGTTCAAGGAATGGAAGCCAATATTCTTCCCTCAAATAGCTCTAACCACTAGCCTCTCTCCCTCACTCTAAATGTTCTTTGCATTCCTAGTAAGAAATCTTTTAGGTTTGAAATTTTCTGGTTATCTCATATTGACTTCCAAAAGAACATCAATTGATGGTGTAATGAAGCAACTCCCAACAAAGGCACCTTAATGTATTGTTTACAACAAAGGCTCAAAAAGCTCAAATATTATCTCAAGTTCTGGCCCATAAAGTGGTTTTAGGGGACATCTTTATGGTTCAAAGAGATTTGGAATCCAAAATGGTGCACATTTAGCAATAAATCTATTTTTTGCTAAATGATTGTTATCAATATGAGGAATTTTTGTGGAGGTAGAAATATTGAATCTAGTGGCTCAAAGAGGGGGAACATAACTCAAATTTTCTTTCATAGATTGGGGATCCAACAATGGCATTCCACCATAATAATGCACCTCAAGAACAATCAAGGTAACAAGCTAACCTCTCATCAGGATATTGGGCAAAAACTCAATTCCTTTTACAAATCTCCTTTCTGAACCTTAGTCAAATTATTATGCTGCTATTCATTGGTCTTGATGGCTTTGCGACTAATTTATTCCATCACTATTGGTCCATGGTTAAAAATGAGGTCTATACCATGGTTTGTTAGTCTCAAATAATCTCGAGTTCTCCGAGCTCTAAACACAACCTTCCTCACTTTGAAACCTAAAGAGGACAAAGCGGTTGAGCCTAGCATTACAAAATTTTTGAGGTATGAAATGGGCCTCCTAAGAAATATTATAAAATAATAGTGGAAATAAATAAATAAGATTAAATTACATTATCAAATTTTAGAGGGAAAAAATAAAAAAACTATTTCTTCAACTCGTATTTTCAACTTATCTCCCTAAGGTTTTACCCATATTTCGAGTGGGAGCGCTCGTTGGACGCTGAATTTAATTTTTCATCTGAGTACCCACATTTTTCATGTTTTTTTTTCATTTTTCATGTAGCATGGTTGATCGAAAATATGCAACATGGGTACTCGGATTAAGAATTAAATTCAGCATCCAACGAGTGCCCTCGCTCGAAATTTGAGTAAAACTGTAGGGAGATAAGTTAAATATATAGTTGAAATATATATATAATATATATATATATATTCTTTACTTTATCCAAAAATGGTGAATCATCGCCCATGGTTGACATCATCATCTTGAATCTATTGGTTCTTATAAAGTTTATTTTGGTTGTACATTTTTGTTTTGAGGCCCATTTTAGACCTCAAAATTTCACTGATGTTAATTCTAATCTATAGCTCTTTGTAATGTCATCTACAAAATTATCACAAAAGTCATCTCTTCTTGCCTCAAACCCCTCATGCCACTTCTCATTGCCTCTAAGCAATCTTCCTATGTTGAAGATCTCCAAACTTCATTCTAGCTAATGAAGTATTGCATCCATTGAAAATAATCGAATTTCTAATTATGTTGATTAAGCTTTATATGTCCAAAGCTTTTGATAAATTAAGCTAGCAATATAATTGCTCATTGCTCCTTAATGTTGAATTCCATTCTTCTAGGATCAATTGGATCCTCTCTCTTATTTCTTCATCTTTCTTCTATGATGCCATGTTGATGGGAATTTATATTGCTCAAGAGGCCAGATCTTTCAAAAGGTGCTCAGTGATTGCATGGATGACTTTGAAACCTCCATTAATCATCTTAAATCTCAATTTTTCTTTTTCAACACTACCCTTGCTATTCAGTTCCATATTTCTCACATTCTTGGCTTCTCTCAAAGTTCCACATTGTCCAAATACCTAGGAGACCCCTTATTAGACTTTGTTGCTCACAATGTTTCTTGGGAAGATCTCCTCTCCAAGCTAGGCTAAAAGCTTTCTAGTTGGACCTTTTGATTATTGAACATTGTTGGTCGTCTAGTCCTCCTTAAATCTATTCTTGAAGCCATTCCCATCTACCTCTTTTTATTTTTCTTCACTCCTAATCAAGGAAAATTTTAGGTATATAAATTTATCTCAAAGTTTATAAACTTTAGCAAATATTACTAGTCCCTAATATGCAAACTATAAAATGCTTGGAGATAATTTTGTAAAAGTACCCAAATTTTTAATTATTTTATATTAGTCTATTTAAAATTTTGGCTATTTTCAAGGTAAAATATCTTTTAATTTTGGGCAAATAAATTTATGAAAATATGGAAATTCACGACTTTTTTTTTTTCAAAAAGCATGGAAAATTAGGCCACCTACTAATATTAGCCCCTAAATTTTTCCCTGCTCCTAACCATTTTCTTGAAGCCATTTGAAACATTTAGAGAAACTTTCTTCGACAAGGCCTGTTAAAGCAACTTGAAAATGGGCCTCGATGGTTCAAGATTCCATCTATATACCTAAATTACATAGGTGTAAGGCCACATGGTCATGCCACCTGCCACATGTTGGTCGATCCATGCTAAGCCTGATACTCATTCAACAAAGGAGGTTTATGGCAAGGACAAACCCTCATTAGAGATGGAGTTTTAAATGTAGAGAATACCCATGAAAATCATCTCCTTGGCTACCATGATGGATTCTGCATGAGAGCAATTTGTCCTATGAATTCAACACCCAACCCTCATTGATAGGCACTAATTAAGTCTGATCTCACCAATGATAACCATGCATTGTTTGATTAGGCCTATGTCTAGGCTAAATCTAATAATTGGGTGTTGATTCTTTTGTTTGGTCATATGGCCCTATGTTTTTTTCGATGGGCTAAGGCCATTTCCTATAGGACCAGGGTGAATATGGATGCAGGAGAATCGACTGCAGCTTTCAAGAATATAACTACATTCACTGCCTAGGATTTCATTCAAACCATTGAGAAGGTTGTCCAGATCATTCATGTTTATAGGGAAGGTAATTGGGTTAATCAACAAGTAATAGAGTATATACTTGATTTGGAAACTAGTCAATAAGAGGAAATTCAGTTTCTCTACAATATTGAACTTCACTGACACTAAACAATCTTTGTGGCTGAGGCAATGTTGGCAAAGGAACTGAATTGCAAGGAGTTTTGGTAGAGGTTAAATGCCTTTGAGAAACATAATCATTTATTGTTGTCTCTTTTCTCTTAGCTAGTGAGGATGAATGGCAGAGTCGTCCAACTGATGTAGGAGGGATCCTTGAAGGACCATCCCATCATGATCCACTCTAATAAGGGAGTTGCTGCTTGAAATGCTTGGTCTCAACCCCAAGTTCCTCCACCATGATTTATGTTTATGATATCTTCCTTTTTAATTATGTCACAATGCTTTCTTGTTATGTTGAATTAGGTTTCCCTTCTATATTACTATTACAATTTATTTTGAAATTAAAATGTTATCTAATGACTTCGTTGCTTAGTCTGACTTGGTGTCTCTATGGGAAAATCAACATATATTTTGTATTTTTGAACTCTTGGCACAAAATAATCTTCACATAAACACTCTCATTATGTTGTAAATCTATACATTTTTATTATTAATCTCAATAAAACAAAACCTTTACTGACAAGAAAAAGAATATTAACTTTTTGTGAGAAAGGAAAATTTTGGAAGGACAAATTCCCATCCTAGAGATTAGTTTTTGACACAAAAGGAAGTGATTAGTTTGTGGTGAAACGAGGTTGGAGTTGGGGGAGCAGGGTCGAGGTGGATAAACCCTAACTACTCCGACCTTGGTTTGGGCCTCTGATCTTTTTTTCATTTGCTATCACTACATTTTTTTTCTCCTTGCAAGTGTTTTTCTAGCATGTGGTTCCTTTGGCATCGTCGAGAGAGTGTTTTGCAGTCGGGGTTGCTGCCTAGGGCTCTTTATGTTTGTTTCTTTTTCTCATACCACATGGAAAGTTGAGGGAGTGGTGTTCTTTAGGCGATTGTATTTTTGCACATTCCTCGATTTCGTGTCTTTCCTCGTCGTTTCTTGGTCGTCAACTTTTGGCATGGGCTTTTCTTCGACAAATTTGGGGTTTTGCCAAACTCTACTCGCACACCTTCAATGTCATTGCCACCGTCATCTTGGGTGTGCCACGCTCTGTCAACCTTCTCTAGTGGTCGTCATCTCCCTACTTGGGTTCTGTCGTGGCTCCTGTTGGACTTTGTTGCCTGATCCCAGTGGTCAGTTTTTGGGTTTGTCTGCTTAATGCTTGGCCTATTGAAGAAGGTTGCCAGTCCATTTTTTGTTTACTTTGCAGCCTTGTCGTGTGTCAGATCACTGTTGAGGTTTTTGTGCCCCCTTTTTTGGGATTTCATAAGGCTCGTGCGCCTTGATTTTATTTTTGATTATCTGAGGGCCGACAATCCTAGACTTTTATGCTTGTTGGTTCTGCGTGCTTTGATATTATTGTATCTCTACGCTTTGTGGTATGGGGATTTTATTGATCCTAGGTTTCATCCCTACTCTTCCTTTGACAAATGTTTACTTAGTTTGAGACTTGTTTAAGCTCAGGTTGACATACACGCTCCATGTGTCTACGAAATATAATTTTTATTCCTTATTCCTATAATAAAAATTATTTTTTTTTTCTCTGAAAACAAACACAGGAAAAAGTGATATTTAAACTAAAATAAGTTAAAATCATTAACCACCAAAATGACTAACATGTGTTATAAATAATTTTGGTTAAATAAAATTGATTTAAAATCATTAAACAAATTTCTCACTTATTAAATAAAATTGATTTAAAGTGATTAAACAAAATAGTTGTTATGTAATATAAGTACTTCAAGTTTTCGATTTGAAAAGGGGGGTTTTAGATTAATATCGTAGAAGCGGGGGAATTTTTTTTATTTTATTTTTAAAACAATGATAAGTTACATGTGGGTGAGTTTGCGTTCTTAATTATACATCAAACCATTATGTTTTCACAATAATATTTTTAATTAACGTTATATATAAAAAATACCACGATTATATTAAGATTTATTATGTATTTTATTGTTAGTTATTTTAATATATGTTAATATAGATTGAATTAGTGTTGAGAAACATTAAATTTTTTCAGATGTGAACATTTTTAAAGTGAAAAATTTGAGGAAAAAGTTTCAGTTTGAAAATTGATTTATCTGGGCTCAAATCCATAGTTAAGATGAATATATTCTAATTTTGAGTAACATATTTATAAAATGTTTTAACTAAGATTTTTTTTATCTTCACTTGCGGTAAGAACTCCCCCAGCTGCTACCGTGTCTTATTGTGCATTGTGGATTTGTGTGTTAAACTATTAAAAGAATTTGCATTGTTGTATCATATTAGTGACGGAGATCCTAAAATCACTGTTGTGGAATGACCCAACAATAATATCAGATTTTGGATCTCATATCTTACACAACAGTCATTTCATAACACTTTGTGTACCCAAAAAACTTCAGGGGATCGCTTGTCCGACATTTCTTTCTATTGATCTTGCAAGCAATGCATGCAAATGTGGATGGTGCCTCTGGATTCCAAGCGTGAGTGTTCATCTGGAAAACAAATCCATTGTAGCCATAGGTTCCTTAACATCCCTTTTTGGATTCATTACTTGCCAATTGCTTAATTTTCTTAACATCCCTATTTAATTGTTTACCTTTTCATCGTTGCATGTGTTAGCACTTAAATCTGCCTTCGGCTAAAGGAAGGCAAAATTCAGGGTAACTACAAACCACGCTCAGTCTGGTAGCTAGCCCTACCAGAACAGGAGAGGGCTCTCTCTGGGCCACACTCAGTGAATAGATGAACGAAAAGGACTGAGATGACTTTCAAACGAACTATTTATCTTAGGCTAGTAAGTGGAAATGAAAACAAGGAGTGATTTTTATGAATGACTGTATTTTTGGGAGGTTATGGGACCACTGGACCTCAATGAACAGAGAACTTAAAATGAAGGCACAGATTATTTCGTGAGGCAAGGTAGGCTGAAAGCATAGCAATTTAGTTTTAAAATGTGGCGGCGATGGAAAGCATTGAATTAAGAAGTGAAAATGGCATGGTCGATCAGTGAATCTTTCAAAACTAGAAGAATGGAAACATTGTATATGACAATTTTCCCACAGTAGAGCAAAGAATGAATTCTACCTGAATCTCACTCGAAAATTTCACCAGAAATTGGGATAGAAAATGAAACTATGGAACAAAACAAAGAAATGGAGGAAAATGATTAAGAAGTGAAAAGGCATGGCGACATGAATCCTTTCCAATAGATGAATGAGATACTGTAGTTATGAAATTTTCCCACAGGTAGAGCAATAGAATGAATTCTTAACCTGACTCACTCGACAAATTCCACCAGAAATAAAAGGACATGGAATACAAACATAACAAGTACTATTAAACATAAGGAAACCTTGCTATACCCACAAGCCACAGGAACCATGAAACAGAGCCGCTGCCTTTAATTAATTCTCTGTTAAAATATACAATGCAGAAACAAAGTTTCTTTACCACAGTCTCCCAGAAGTTACAAGCCAACCAACCCTTTGCAAATAACTTGCATACAATATATAGAATGTGTGAGGAAGAGATAGAACGCCCAAGGGTTGGGAAGTTACTCAAATCATTTCGAAATGGAGATGGAGAGCCAACCATCAGCTACAGGTGTAGCGCTGCAAATATGACATTTGGCTTTGGGGTGACCGTTTGCCTTCCTTCGCCACTTGGATAGAAGCCAATCTGGAGAAAAAACATTTTAAATGCCGCATTTGGTGCCAAAAAACCGAAGTGTAGATGAGAGGGCCCACTTGGAGAAGTCGCGAACCGAAATTTCGCGAAACAGAAGCAAATTGGCAATTTTTCCTCTGTGCGCTGCGCGCTTTTCTCTGTGCGTCGCGCTACTTTGGGACCTGTTTTGGGGCACTTCTAGGTGTCCAAAATGTGCCCAAGTGGGCTTGTTGGAAAGCTTGGCCTGTCTACTTTCTAACCCCACTGGAATTTCTGAATTTGAAGCTCATTTGCCCCTCCAAATCTTCATTCTCCCAAGATTGCTTTCTGTGTGTCCAAAAAGTGGCAGAAAGGCCATTTTTGGGTGTTTTTTGACCTTTAGGTGACCCAAAACTTATCAAAATTTCTAGCCCGGACACCAGTAGATGTATTTTTCGATGCTGAATCCAAAAATGCAAACTTTTTCTCGATTGGAGTGCACAGGGAGAAAATCTCTATTTTTCACCCAAAAATATCCTTGTGACCAAAATTTGCCCAAATTTTTTGAGATTTGCGCTGGAAGTTCTCTATGGGGTGCTTTGCTAAGTCAAGGAGGCCTCAGCCAAGATCCTGAGCCTATCTTGCTCTTTTGCCCTTTTTGTGGCTTTCCTCAGTTTTGCTTTCAAACTCCTTATTCGGGCTCTCAAACTCAAGTTCCGTGCCCTGTAATGATGAGCCATGTGTCTTAGCAGTGTGTTGTCTTTGTCGGCCTTGTTCAACATTTTGTCCAGGTGCATGTTGACTCTCTCAAGAACAGACTCACGATCATCCATAACCTGTTGCTCTAATGAAGTGAATTCAATCCTCCTCTGCTGGGTAGTTAGGCGATCCTCACGGATGTTCTGCAACTCCATGATCATATGCTGGTCTTCCAACTATTTGTTCCTCTGCTCTAGATAGTTGATGACCCATTTAGCCCTTGTTTGGTCAATTTAGTGTGATCTAAATTGCTATTTAAAATGTCAACCCGGGGTTCGTAAACTGACGAAGTGAAGTGTACTATATGTACTAGATAACCATTTCCTTAGTCTTTTGTCGTTTTGATCTTTTTAGTTTGTTTTTGGATTTACTTTTCCCTGATGTGTGATGGCGAGGATGAAAGTGGAGTATGGAGTGTAGACGGTGATGGTTTCTGAACTTGAAAGTGCTCAAAAGAAAGCTTTTAAAATAACTAAAATGAAATCAATTCTTAAGAGGAAATAAATGCATCAAATAGTGAACTAATGACAATGGCCCAGTATCCTTGCTGCCGAAATGAAAAGAAAGTAAAAACAAAAAATAACTCAAACTTAAAGCAAAGCAACTAATTCACACTACTTAAACTCTTCAGATCCTTTACCCTTCGGCTCAATCTACCTTGTGGGAAGTAATCATGAACAAGTCAAGAAATATGATATCTAAATGGCAAGAAAGTAAATTGCATAAAAGAAACTAATCACACTACTTGAACTCTTCAAATCCTTTACCCTTCAGCTCAATCTACTTTGGGGAAGTAATCATGAACAAGTCAAGCAATATGATATCTAAATGACAAGAAATTAAATTGCATAAAAGAAACTAGTCACACTACTTGAACTCTTCTAGTCCTTTACCATTCAGCTCAATCTACCTTGAGGAAAGCAACCATGAGTAAGCAATATGATAACTAAATCACACTACAGTTAGTAATATTCTGATTTTTTGCTGATAGAGTCACTTGACCATAGAAAAAAACTATAAATTGGTGAGCAGTATGATATCTAAATAGCAGAAAAATAAATAAGCAATTCACAATTTGAAAAGGACAATGCTGAATTTAAACTTCAGAAAATGAAAGTTAGCAGGAAGGACAAGATGATCTCATATGCCAATAGTTATCAAAAAAATGAAAAATTGCCCGGGCTGCCTAAGAAAACCTGCAGAAGAGCATTGATCAGTTGACAGCTCTAAGAAAACAAAGGTGAAAATATAAACAACAGAAACATCAAACAGTATATTATGTACAAGCTAATGATAAAAACAAAAACATAATAAAACTAAATGAAAACTTTACAAGGCTTCAGCGTGCAGGGGCCCTCTGTCACTTCAGCCAGTCAACCAATAATCACACGGATGAACTTAGAAAAGTCTTCTCATGTATTAAAACAACATCATATAAAAACAACAGTGGGGTGATAACCAGCAGTTTGGAATTCACATAAACAGTTCATAATTCACATGTATCCAAAAGCTTTTTTTACAGCGTCCATCGACGCGTTATTTATAATTCCAAAATGCTAAAGCTAATTAACAAACTTCTACGCTATTAACTGCGTTGCTAAAGACACGTAGATCCCTTCAGCCGAGATCTAGTGTAACTGTCATCATGTTTCTTAAATCTTCGGAGTGGTTGGCTGTTAGATTCAGGTCTCGGGAACGATCTCCAGGTGTGCTGGTGCCTTCGTGAGCTGAGGACTGTGCCATGTAACATTCACGTGCTCAAAACAGTGACGTGCCACCGCTGAACTCTTTGGTTGTCCTCGTCTTTGACCTTCGTTGACCGTGGCCTTCCATGGATGATTTGGCTAATTTGAAGGGACACGTTCCATGTATCCGCCACCTGGAGCTTGCCCATGTAGCTCATTTCTTCATGGGACACCTGTAGCACAACTTTTAACAAAATAGCTGCGGAATCCTGTGCTGGCTACGGAAACCTGTGCTGGCTGCGGAAACTGACAAGTTTCCGCAGCTGCATGAACAAAAAAACTAAACCAAACAACTGTCATAAGTATAGTCAGAAAACCATATAAAAAGTCATTTTTAGACTATAATGCAATGATTTAACAACTGGGTGAATGAAGTGAGTGGAGAAAGAAGACTAAGAGGGTGTATAGGAAGGTGCAGGTTTGAGGCTCAACATACCCCCACTGTGAAGGTGTTGCATGTCCTCATGCAACCAAAATTGAGTTATTTCCCTCTAATCCACATGCTCTGAGGCTTCTGCAAGGACGTCTAGTTCTCTTTTTTTCTTCTTTGATGCCATCATCATCATCATCCTTGGCTTTCTAACTAGACATTTGAACTTGAGGTTAATCAATGCTCTGCTTAACTTTTTGCATCTATTTTTCAGTCTTCTGTTTTTCTTCTGCCACAGTCTTAAATGAAGCATAGTATTATCATGGACAATCTTGTCTACCTTACCCTGCTCTTTAAGTGCTTCATTTTCTTGTATGATATGTCTATTTAGGACTTCTAGCTCAAATACTTCCTGTTTCAAAGACTGAACTTGTGCATCAAGTGGCAGAGAGGTACTTGGTCCTGCAGCTGATTGTTCTAAGGATTCCAGGTAATTGTATACCTCTTGTTGACTAGGATCTACCTCAGGTGTTTTTCTTTGCCTAAACTCAAAATCTGGTGGAGGAGGACTGCTCTCTCTTTCCGGCCGAAAAGGGCTTTCCTCAGGTGGAGGACTTGATTCAAGGCTTGGCTGATCTGGAGATTTCTCAAGTGCCTCTTCACTTAAATCAATAAAGTGAGACTGATCTTCCTTGGTTTTCTTCCACTTCCCTTTTAGCCTAGAGCTCCTTCTCAAGGATGAACTCATACTCTTCTTTTGTGCACTCTGTTTTCCTTTTTGCTTTTTCTTGGCCATGGCAGTAGCTTGAAGATCTATTAGTCTTTTTGACAGAGGCTGGTAATCTTCTTCTAAAGATTGCTCAGGGGATGGATAGACCTCTTGAGTGGTAATTTTGCCTTTTTCTTTCTTCTGTTTCTTACTCTTAACTTGGTCTTCTTCCTCTTTTTGGACAATTTCTTGAATTTCTTTTGTAGGGGAGTCTTGGGCTGCAACATTTTTCTCCTTCCTCCTATTTTTCCGTGGTACTTTTGGTGGACTACTTCCAGAGGCCTCAGACGGCTCTTGGAAGTAGTTTCTTATTAAAAATTGTTCCCATGTATCCTTAGTTTTCTTCAACTGATCCTCAATCAGAATTTTTATGAGCCCATGATGGTAAAGATGAGGTTCAATATTGCCTACATGTTTTTAAACCGTAACACTCATCTTTTTCAAACTTGCTAGCAGAAAATGAGGCAAATTAAGAGTGTGACCATCTATGAAATTCATCATCAGTCTGACATGATACATGTACATAGAGCCAAAACGACCTTCACATGTGATAAATTTCTGGATGACTAACAGTAGACTAGACCATTCCTCTTTTAATACATGCACAGGAATGCCTCTTGTAAATACAATGGTATCCATACCTTGGTTTTGTAGCATGGTTCTCCAGATTTGATCGTCCACGCTTCTATTTTTAAACCACCTTTCTCCTTCTTGAGGTAGGCCCGTGGCAGCTGCTATTGTGGCCTCGGTCACTGTAAATTTCAAGTCTCCAACCTCCAATGTTTGTCCATTAAAGGACCTCGCAAAAGTTTTGGTCAGCTCCTTGTTATACCCTTTAAATTTCTGGATAAATTGGAGCCATCTGACTTTCTTCAACAATTCCTTAACTTGGGGATAACCCTTCAAGTATTTCGGTCCTTCTGGCTCGGCTCTCAGCAATTTTCCCATCCTCTGTTTTAAATCCACTGAGGGTTCTTCTGCGTGTGAGGGTTAAGGAAAAATAGCTCTGTTACAGGGTTTTTAGGATACACTGTAGTGACTGCAATCGGGGTTTAGGATGACTGTAGTGGCTGCAATCAAAGTGTAGAGCAAACTGTAGTGACTGCAGTCGGAAATAGAGAAATGCCTGAATCACAGGAGGAACAGTGGGTGAGCAGTGGTGACCGAGTTCATAAAATGAAATGTGAGTGTATGCGAGGAGTATGGTATAAGTGGAGTGATAAGCGAGTGGAGTAACGGAAGGATTCTCTCGAGTCGGATGACTGTATATGAGATTTTACACGTCTCAATAGACGGCTGCGGAAATTATGGCTGGGAAGAGCCGTAACACAATAGGTCACGTCTTAAGAGTACGGATAATAAATGGAAGTGCAGTCATTCTTGAGTTTGAACTCGGAGTAATCATAGGACCGTTAAGGAAATGAATGCGAGGTGTGTGGAGTGTTATTGCAGGATAAGAATGATAGTGGGCTAATATGTTAAATCATTGCACATAGGAGAACCGGTTATGGTTTAATAACTATACGTAATTATGACTTGAAGTGTTATTTGATAAATATTTTTGATCATACCTTTGGAAACTTTGTCAATCTTTGCTCAAGGTTTCTAACCAGTTGCTCTTCTTTGATATATTGGAGATGCCCCATGTCTTTAGCTCAAGTACACCTGCATTTCATGATTTTGGCACTAACAGTTGATTGTATTTTGAAAACAGAGTGATGCTGGCTGCGGAAATCATTTCTAGCTGCGGAAACTGGTTCTAGCTACGGAAACGGTTCCCAGCTGCGGAAATTGAGACAACACCCCCCGAACTGCACAAAGATAGCTTAGAGGAAAACCAACTGAATGAAAATAGTCCTGAAGGGGGACTTTTATTGATGGAATGGAATGGAATGAGAATGGAGTGAAAATGGAGTGGAATCAAGTGAAATGGTGATGAGAATGGGATGGAGGTGAAATGAAATGGGATGGGTGAGTGAGATGAAGTGAAGATGGAAAGAAAAGGAGAGGAGATTTTTTTTTTTTTTTTTGGAAAATATAGTGTCAGGTGTCCCTGATTTTCACTCTATATTTTCTGTATAAGTACTGCCAATCCATGATTGGGTTTCAGGCTATATACACATTTTTTTTTTTTTTCAAAACTACAAGAAACAAAGATTAGGCTGATGGGGGAGAATGATTCTTCTCCACCAGCCTTATTGCAGAATTCTCTTGGAATATTTTGACAAACTCCTCTTTGGAAAGTGGCTTATGATAAATTTTCAATCGGTGGCCATTCATAATAAGAGGAGTCTGAAATTTATCAATGGTCTTGATTCTTACTGTTCCATTGTTAAAGACTTTATCAATCTCATATGGCCCAATCCAATGAGTCTAAAATTTTCCTTTGAAGTCTTTAAACTTAGAATCAAACAGTAAAGCCTAATCTCCCTCTTGAAACTTTCTCTCTTTAATATATCTGTCATGCCACTTAGCTCTTTGATGTTGAACTAGATCAGTCCTTAGAATTGCATCTTGTCTAATCTCATCTAGCTCATTCAGCTGCTCCATTCTGTGCTTTTGGGCTTCTGATAGATTCATCCCCAACTGGACTGCCATCTTGAAGGTCTTGATTTGAAA